>JAWQFJ010031069.1:32500-40000 GCA_034096865.1 Theodoxus fluviatilis
AAATCTTTCGCTGTTGAAACATTTCGCGTGCCAATCCTGTAAATGACAATCTTTTAGCCTTTGTTTTAACTGTTTCAGGAAATTTGTCTCGTTCTGGACTCCTCCATTGAGCCACACAAATCCAAAACCAAGTCTGCACAAACAGTTTTCTACTGTAGCTACCCAGTTCTTGTTAGGTGCAATTTTGGAAATAGTCAGCATAACATAGGCTTGTTTGGGTAGTCTCATAGAAGGCATCTTAGACAATTTTAGCCAGTATTTGATGGTTCTAATGATGCTAGAAACAGCTAGACGATATCTACCTAAATCTCCGTAAACCATGTGGTTTGGCGTCCGCGTGTCTAGTCCCAGAATCTTTTTACACGCAAAGGTATGCACCTTCTCAATGTTGTCAGAGAGAGAGAGAGAGAGAGAGAGAGAGAGAGAGAGAGAGATAACACTAGACAGAGACACGGTGCATGAATTAAAAAAACAAGACATAAAAAAGCGAAGACTGATACGAGATTGTATTATCAAGTTCGAAAGATAAGTCAAAACAACATTTTCTAATTAGATCTCTATATTATCTCAGCATAATCATACGTATATCCCGTAGACGGAAACAGTTGCAAACTTGTCAGATGTTACTTGTGCCCAACAATAAAATGAAAAACTACTTTCGTCTGTAGTTTCTTTGCACTTCATAGGGTTTACTGTATACTCAGCATTATTTTGTGTCAATACAGAATGGATTTCCCTTGATTTTCTTCAAATGCAACGAAATGCTAACTGTTTTATTGGCCATTCGCTGTAGCAGCGATGAAAATATACTACTGCATGGGAATCATGCAAATTCGCTTGTTGTTCCCTCGCCAAGTGCTCTACAAAATGTCTTCGTTGAGATTGTAGGAAATGCGTTGCTGCACTTGCTTGCTCCTGCAAAATGTCATTTGAAAATCGACTTGCGTAATTTGAAAAGCTGCGCTCGCCGTCATCGGTAAAAAGCACCAATCTTTCATTTCCTCTGCGTCAGAGGAGCACTCGTCACCCTCGTCGAACCAGCGCACTGAAACTGACTTTTGTACTCTTTGCTAAGTCTCGCTCGTCGCCAGTGCTGGCTCATTCTGTGAACCCGAGTCAGTAGTGACTCTGGCGCAGTTAGCAATGAATGCGTAATAGACTTGACCCTTCGCATTACAGCATTGCGCCAAAAATAGTTCGTTCTGGATACACTTTTTTCCACTTTTTACAGAAATCATTCAGATGTCAAAACTTGTTTCCATTTCAACAAAAACATTTTATGTTATCGAATAAACGCTTGTTTATTGCCTCAACAAGCGTAATTTATGAGCTGTGTGCGAAATCTTAGAACTACTTTAACGGCGTATGTCAGGGAGCAGAGTGCTATCCCACAGGCATCTCGTGTGACCTCCTTATGAATATTCCGGACAGAATAGTTCTATCATGTGATATGAACTGTGCTAGAGACTCTTTCGCCGGCAGGCGAAGACTCTAGTGGACTAGAATGGTGCTGGCTGCGATAAGTTCTCTCCAGCCCCCTGTGCCACAGTGGTACTCTCCATTGCAGACTGAGATGCACAACAAAGGGGCACGGGATCTGGTGCCACAAATACACTGTCTGCCCGAAGACTCTTGGAGTATCTCGGTGCCAGTGTGGCACACACACACACACACACACACACACACACACACACACACACACACATACACAGACAGACAGACAGACAGACAGACAGACAGACAGACAGACAGACAGACAGACAGACAGACAGAAAGACAGAAAGACAGGCAGAAAGACAGACAGACAGACAGACAGACAGACAGACAGACAGACAGACAGACAGACAGACAGACAGACAGACAGACAGACAGACAGACAGACAGACAGACAGACAGACAGACAGACAGACAGACAGAGAGAGGGGCGGAGATGAAGTAAGAGAAAGACATGATGCACAAATAAAA
This sequence comes from Theodoxus fluviatilis, assembly GCA_034096865.1. NCBI lineage: Eukaryota > Metazoa > Mollusca > Gastropoda > Cycloneritida > Neritidae > Theodoxus > Theodoxus fluviatilis. Next base: position 34,466 of record JAWQFJ010031069.1, read on the forward strand.
TAAACCGAAAAACAGATAATCGCGCAGGCACATATTCAGCGACACAGTTACAGAAATGATGGACGTGATAGAAAGAAAAGAGTATGGTAGGAGAGAAAGACAAAGACAGACCTACTGAAAAACGCCGACAAAACTGACAGACACAAAGGGAGTTAGGAGACTTCCCTGTCGGCAAAGGTCACTGACGCATGGGTACGCTGGCACGAACAACAACTCAGTCGGAATCAATCCAAATGTGAAAGAATTGATAAAACTTAAGTAGAGGGCAAGCCAGTACAGGTGGTTAAGAGGAAAAACAAGCGACACATACACTGAGAAAAGTCGTCCCAAGGAGACAGCCCCAGAGTCGAATCAAGGGCAATAATTCTGTCCAAGAACTGTGCCTTTTCTTGCTCTGTGCCCTGAGGTCCTGCCGGGCTTCGGTAGGACTCGCCAAGTTCAGCTTTCCGGCAGACAGGCCTGATGACGATCGTGGCTTTGCATGTTCGACGGAGATTCATTTCTAGTGAAGGCAGAGATAACTATCGAAAGCCGATCAGATGCTCACAAAGAAACAGTTTTCCAAGCCGATTCTTTCAGCGATGATCTTTTTCCGCAAGGAAATTGAATGTTACTGCTTCGATCGCTAGCTGATGAAGAGGCCAACTAAATCAGACTTCAGGGAGGATGGGCTTTGGGAGGAGAAAGGAAGACGGGGCCCCCCACGTGAAAAAGAAATATGAACTTTTGCGAAACTTCCTCAAAAGGTCTGAGGAACGAAGACCATTTTTGGAGGGATTAGATTCAGTGTAGTGCTTGTTTTGATATTTTTCCCTTGTTCATTAACGGTAAATAGTGGAAACAATTATTCCGTGATAATGCAAAAAGAAAATGTTGTAAATGCCTCCTGTCCTCTCTCGATCCACCAGCTCCAGCTCAAATCTCCTCCTTCTCTTCCCCCTTCCCCTCCTCTCTTCTTTCTCCTCCTCTTCTTCCTGCTCCCCCACCTCTACCTCCTGCTCCTCCTCCTCTTCCTCCGGCCTCCTCCTCTTCCTCCTCCTCCTGCTCCTCCTCCTCCTGCTCCTCCTCCTCCTCCTCGTCCTCCTCCTCCTCCTCCTCCTCCTCCTCCTCCTCCTCCTCCTCCTCCTCCTCCTCCTCCTCTTCCTCCTCCTAAGTACTGATCTACGGTCAACTTTGGAAACGTGCAGCATCCACACGCTTGTTTTGTCCAGGGAGATGGATCAGCTAGCGCCACCTTGAGGCAGCAGCGGAAGTTGCTCTTGCGAGCAGTTAGGGCAATGTGTAGACGCGAGGTGGAAGCTGGTTCCAGGCAGGCAGGAGAGAAAACACGTCCCCTGAGACTGCGTGCTGCTGTTCTGCACGGGAGGTGCGGGCACCGGTGCTGTGATAGAAGCCGACGCCATGTTTACAAACTGTTGGCTGCGAGTTAGCGGCCACCTCTGGTATGCTTGGCTGACGAGGTTTCCATCTGTTGCAAGTCAAAATATTAGCTTCCCTCCGCTTGTACCTCATGCGGTGTGTGTGTGTGTGTGTGTGTGTGCGCGCGCGCGCGCGCGTGCCGGTGTGTGCGCGCGTGCATGTGTATGTGTGTGTGCGTGCCTCTGTGTGTGTGTGTGTATGTATGTGTGTGTATGTCACTGTGTGCGGATGTATGTGTGCGTGGGTGCGTGCGTGCGTTCGTGTGTGTGTGTGCGTGGGTGATTATGTGTGTGTGTTTGTGTGTGTGTGTGCGTGTGTGTGTATGTGTGTGTGTGTGTGTGTGTGTGTGTGTGTGTGTGTGTGTGTGTGTGTGTGTGTGTGTGTGTGAAAATGTGTCTGTACGTGCGTGCGTGCGTGCGTGTATATGCATATATGTTTTAAAATGTGTGTGCGTGTATGTGTTCGTGTGTGTGTGTGTGTGTGTGTGTGTGTGTGTGTGTGTGTGAATGTACCTCCCTTCCTTGTATTGTATGTGTAAATGTGAATGTACACTTTTGTATTCGTTCATTCGGAAATGCCTCAGTAAACGAATTTTGAATTATTCAAAGATACCTGTCAGGTCACGAGAGAGAGAGAGAGAGAGAGAGAGAGAGAGAGAGAGAGACAGAGAGAGAGAGAGAGAGCCAGAGACAGAGAGAGACAGAGTAGAGACAGAGTAGAGAAAGAGAGAGAGAGAGAGTAGAGAGAGAGAGAGAGAGAGACAGATTGATTGAGAGATTGATTGATTTATTGCTTATTTGCGGCCAACGACCCGTCATGTAGGTATATACACATATGTACAATTTTAAAACATTATCGAATCAGTTGTAGTCATAGTAAAATATTTTCTCCTGGTAAGAAAGTGACATATCAAAACTCTTCAATATGTGATTACATTTAAATAAAATGAAATATATGTACACCGAGGTAAAATTGTTCACGTATTAATGTTTAGTCTAATGCCTCCATACGTTGACATTGACATAGGCATATGGAAAGGTCATTTTGAGACTTTGTTTCATCGACACTTGCACGGAAGCCTCGATTCAACAACTAACAGTGCCCATGATATACTTACCCAAAGGGCCGATGAACTTGATGCTGCAATATCCCTTGAGGAAGCAAAGACGGCTATACGCAACATCAAACCCGGGAAATCGCCAGGTCTGGACGATATACCAGGCGAATGCTTGAAAGCGGCTTGTGACTCGATCTTGACAAATATGTTTAATATTCTTTTTGAAACTCAGTCCTTTCCACAAGTATGGTCTCGGTCTGTAATAATTCCGCTGTTTAAAAAGGGATCCAGAATGGATCCAAACAACTATCGAGGTATATCCTTACTAAGCACACTCAGCAAGATATTTTCATCCATCTTGACGTGCCGCTTGCGACTCTGGGCGGAAGACGAAGACAAAATATGTCACGAACAATCGGGCTTCAGGATGGAGCATTCAACAATTGACCACGTTTTCACATAATTATTTCAAATTCCGAGCTGGTATTGTTATCTTGAGTTTGAGACAATTCGCTCATTTAGTTAGTCCTTCGTACATGTAGGTTGCTTCTTGACAAATGGAAAAATGAATCAACTTCGGTGACCGAAACGTATCCTCTGTTTGTGTATGCGCGTGCATGTGTGTGTGCGTAGGTGTGCGTGTGTGTGCGTGTGTGTGTGTGTGTGTGTGTGCGTGTGTGTGTGAGCGCGGACGCGTGCGTGCGTCTGTGTGTGATGTGTGTGTGTGTGCGCGCGCGTGTGTGTGTATTTGTGTATGTGTGTATTTGTATGTGTGTGTATGTTTCTGTGTGTGCGTATGTGTGTGTGCGTGCGTGAGTGCGTGTGTATGTATGTATGTGTGTGTGTGTATGTGTTTGTCTATGCGACTCTGTGTGTGAGTGTGTGTGTGTGAGTGTGTGTGTGTGTGTGTGTGTGTGTGTGTGTGTGTGTGTGTGAGTGTGTGTTTTCAAGCAGGCTGTAGTTAAGCCACTCTTGAAGAAGCAGGACCTGGATCCAAACAAACTTAGTAATTATAGGCCAGTCTCCAATCTTTCTATTCTGTCAAAATTGTTAGAGAAGTTGGCATTGCAGCAGCTGCTGGAGCACGTGTCCCAGTATGACCTTTTGGCCCGTTTTCAATCCGCGTACCGTGCTTATCATTCCACCGACACAGCTCTGCTCCGTGTTCTAAACGATCTTCTCGCTTCTGATGATTCCAAAGTTTCTCTCTTACTCTGTTAGACTTGAGTGCCGCGTTCGACGCAATAGACCATGGCATTCTTCTCACCCGTCTTAGAAACATTTTTGGCATTGAGAACTTAGCACTCTCTTTCCTGCATTCATATCTCTCAGAACGTAGACAGACCGTTTCGATCTCGGGTTTATCTTCTGATCCTACATTTCTCAAGCACGGAGTCCCTCGGGGCTCTGTTCTGGGTCCTATGGTGTTTCTACTGTACACCCAACCACTCTCCAATGTAACTGATAGTCATTCAGTCTCTCACAGTGAATTTGCTGATGATACCCAGCTCTACAACTCCTCCCATCCCAGTCAAATTCACTCTCTTCTTTCTACCAGCGAACACTGTATCTCTGACGTGAAAAGGCGCCTACACACGTACCGGTTGTCCCCCGGTTTTGCTGCCGATCCGGTCAAAAATCGAAACCGTGGACTAATCCGGCACGGTTCTTGTGGGGCTGGCTCTATTTTTCGACCACGTCCGGACCGGTTCACATGCCCGGCGACGCGAGATCTCGCGTTCTGGCGACTAGTCGCCAATTTTAATGGCTGACGCTGTCCTCGCTTCGCACATAAAAAGGTGTATTTGGGGATACTAAAAGCCCATCCAAAGAAAATGTAAGCCATGAACAGCATTAATTTATCAAAGCTGTATGTTGAATGCATGAATAGTTCGTGAAAGCTGGTACATTGTACAAATCGCAATGCAGGTCAAACGCATTCACCTACACGCCGAGAAAGCATGTCCGCGGATCGACTTTTATCATTGCGGCTTCGCTACAGGCAGCTACAGCCTTCACGTCGAAAGCGAGTGTTGGCATTAATTTATCAAAGCTGTATGTTGAATGCATGAATAGTTCGTGGAAGATGGTACATTTTACAATTCGCAATGCAGGTCAAACGCATTCACCTACACGCCGAGAAAGTATGTCCGCAGATCGACTTTTATCGTTGCGGCTTCGCTACAGGCAGCTATAGCTGTATACAGCCTTCACGTCGAAAGCGAGTGTTGGCATTAATTTATCAAAGCTGTATGTTGAATGCATGAATAGTTCGTGGAAGATGGTACATTTTAAAATTCACAATGCAGGTCACACACATTCATCTACACGCCGAAAGCATATGTCTGCGGATCGAATTTTATCGTTGCGTCTTCGCATTGATTGAGCTGCAGCCTACACGAAGCGTCTGGTTGTCATAGGCTCACCAAAGGGACGTAACTCTAAATTCTGACTTTGCTTCGCGTAAATGGAAATCGCTCCAGTTCGCGGTGTGGGTGTAATCGTTGCGTGTGGCTGTCAACCCGCTTTTTACACGCACGATCAGCCGGATCGGGAGCAAAACCAGCTTGAAAAACGTAACGTGTGTAGGCGCCTAAACAGTGGATGACCCGGAACAAGCTCCAACTCAATGACTCAAAAACTGAAGCACTCCTGGTGGGCGGCAGAGGCGAATCAGATCAGGCCCTCAGACTAACCATTGGTCACAGTGACATCGTCTTCTCTCAGTCTGTTAGAAATTTAGGCGTCATGTTTGACGATGATCTGTCAATGAGAACTCATGTAAACAAAGTCTGTCAGTTAGCATATTACGCGTTAAGGAAAATTAGTACTATTCGTCACTATATTTCTCAGCAGGCTACCAAAACGCTCATCACATCACTTGTTCTGTCTCGTCTCGACTATGGAAACTGTCTTTTCGCTGGCATCCCTGACACTCTGCTTAACAAACTCCAGAAAGTTCAGAATTGTGCTGCTATGCTAGTTTTTCGATGTCCCAAGCGTACCCATGTCTCATCACTCCTACATACACTTCACTGGCTCCCCATCTCTCAGAGGAT
>JAWQFJ010031070.1:0-38039 GCA_034096865.1 Theodoxus fluviatilis
CCCCCCCCCCCCCCCCCCTCCCTCCTCTCTCTCTCTCTCTCATCCTCTGCTGTCTGTCTGTCTGTCTGTCTGTCTGTCTGTCTGTCTGTCTGTCTGTCTGTCTGTCTGTCTGTCTGTCTGTCTGTCTGTCTGTCTGTCTCTCTCTCTCTCTCCTCTCTCTCTGTTTCTCTCTCTCTCTGTTTCTCTCTCTCTCTCTCTCTCTCGTCTCTCTCTCTCTCTCTCTCTCTCTCTCTCTCTCTCTCTGTGTGTGTGTGTAAACGTTTCTCCTGCAAAGTCACTAGAAACTAGGGTTAAGACAGTGGCTAACTCAGCCATACAGATAAAATATTTACCATGGCATAGATCCCCAATGAATTTTTCAAGCCCCTACCTGTGCACTCGCACACCTGGCATTTGCTTATCGGAATTTTATGTCCCCTTGAGCAGACTAATGAACATGCAGATGAGATGCAATCAGGAAGCTGGTAGGTGGAAAGAATCCAGGGATTGAAGAAGTAGGAAGAAGAAGAGGGAAGAGGGAGGCAGAAAGTAAAGGAGGAGAAGATGTGGAAATAGGAAGGGAGTGTAAGGAGGAGAGAAATGCAAGGAGGAGGAGGGAGATAGTAGGAGTAGTAAGAGTACAGGGAGGAGAGAGGGGCTGGGGGTACAGGAAGGGGAAGACGAAGATGAGGACGGGGGAGCTGAAGGAAGACAAGGGAGAAGGAAAAGGGGGAGGGAGAAAAAAATGAAGGAGGAATGGATCAAATAAGTGAATCCTTAAAAAAAATAGGGGACTTAGAAACAGTTCTGTGCAATGAATAGCAAGCACATTCACACACACACACACACACACACACACACACACACACACACACACACACATGCACACACACACATGCACACACATGAAAACACACACATACACACACACATACACACACACGCACATGCACACACATGAAAACACACACATACACACACATGCACACACACATACATGTTGTTCGTCCGTCGAGTCGACGAGGACCACTCTAGTCATCCGGGGGGTTGCTGGGACTGGTTCTGTCTGTGTGTGCGCAGATGGCTAACGAGGCCGATCCTGGCACGGAAGGTTCGGGAACAGAAGGGACATGGGACAAGTGGGACGTCTCCAGGGGGGTTGACAGCATGGGCCTTGCGGGCTTGCCTCTTCTTTTCTGCGGCAGTGATCCTGTTTGCCTCGCATGTCTTGGCACCTTTGTGGATGGAAGAGCGCCAGGTGGATCGGTCCATTGCAGCCCGTTCCCACGTGTCTGGATTGATGGCAAAAGCTTTCAGTGAAGCTTTCAGGGTGTCTTTGAAGCGCTTCTTTTGCCCACCGTGGGACCGCTGGCCATGCTGGAGCTCGCCATAGAAGAGTCTCTTTGGCAGTCTCTCGTCTGGCATCCGGACTACGTGTCCTGCCCAGCGAAGCTGTGACTGCATCAGGAGGGTGAAGATGCTGGGGAGACCTGCTTTGGTCAGTACCACTGTGTCTGGAATTTTGTCCTGCCATTTTATGCCGAGGATCTTCCTGAGGCTTGTTGTGTGAAAGTGGTTCAGTTTTCTAGCATGGCGTTGATAGACAGTCCACGTTTCACATGCATATAGCAGTGTGGGGAGCACCACTGCCCTGTATACTTTCAGCTTGGTCTGAGTGGTAATGCCTCTTCTGTTCCAGACATTTGGATATAACCTGCCAAAAGTGGAGCTGGCTCTGGCAATTCTAATGTTTACTTCGTCATCGATGGTAGCATTCTGAGACAGTGTGCTGCCTAGGTATGTGAAACGGTTCACTGTGTTTAGTCTCTGGCCGTTGACAGTGATGTTGGGCTCAACGTAGGGCTTTCCAGGCGCGGGCTGATGGAGGACTTCAGTCTTCTTTGTACTGATCGTCAGACCAAAGTTTGTGCAGGCGCTGGAGAACAGATTAACGTTTCGTTGCATGTCGGCTTCTGAGACAGCGTTGAGGGCACAGTCATCGGCAAACAGCAGATCCCTGATGATGTCTGTCATAACCTTGTTTTTTGCCTGGAGCCTCCGCAGGTTGAACAGTTTGCCGTCTGTGCGGTACCTCAGGTTGACACCAACGTCCTCGTCTCTGAAGGCCTCTGACAGCATGGCGGAAAACATTAGGCTAAACAGTGTTGGTGCCAGGACGCAGCCCTGCTTGACCCCGTTTGTGACTGGGAAAGGGTCAGATGACTCTCCGCTGTCCTGGACTCTGGCCTGCATGCCCTCGTGGAATTGTTGCACCAAGACGATGAATTTCCTTGGGCAACCGTACTTGGCCATGATCTTCCACAGGCCCTCTCTACTAACGGTGTCAAACGCCTTGGTCAGGTCAACATAGGTGGAGAACAAGTCGGAGTTCTGCTCCTGACATTTCTCTTGCAGCTGCCTGGCAGCGAACACCATGTCGATGGTTCCTCGTTCTTTTCGGAATCCACACTGACTTTCAGGCAGGAGTCCTTGGTCAAGGTGGGCTGTGAGGCGGTTGAGCAGGATTCTGGCAAGGATCTTTCCTGCGATAGAAAGCAGTGATATGCCTCTATGGTTGTCACAAGCCTGTCTATTTCCTTTTCGCTTATAGAGATGTATAATGGAGGCATCTTTGAAATCCTGCGGAATCGTCTCTTGCTCCCACGTCAAGAGAAACAGCTGGTGGAGCCTTTCAGTCAGGGCTGTTCCCCCCTCCTTGTAGACCTCAGCTGGTATGGCATCTGAACCAGGTGCTTTGCCACTGGAGAGAAGACAAATTGCTTTCTGGGTCTCAAGCAAGGATGGGGGGTCATCCAGTGCTTCGTTGGTGGGCACTTGTGGGAGACGATTGATGGCTTCTTCGTTGATTGTCGAAGGGCGATTTAGGATGTTGTCGAAATGTTCGGCCCACCTCTCCAAGATCTTCACACATGAAAACACACACATACACACACATGCACACACACATACACACACACATACACTCACATACACACATACATACACACATGCACACACACACATGCACCGACACACACACACAAACACACATACATACACACAGACACACGAACACACACACACACACACATACACACACACATGCACACACATGAAAACACACACATACACACACATACACACACATACATACACACAGACACACACAGACACACACACATGCACACACACACATGCAACCATACATGCACACACACACACACACACATACATACACACAGAAACTGAACCCCCATCCCTTCCTTTCTCCCCTCCTCCTATTAGTCAAGAATCCGCCTGTAAAAATGTAGCCAGTATGCCCATCAATACCAATTCCATTGGAACTTCACTTTGTCATTCAAATGCAGCCCGTTCTATTGAAACTTACTTCACAATGACACTCAATCATTGAGATGAAATCTAGTATGCAATTTCACATATACTGCACTATAATTTTATATGGTGTTCTCAGGATTATGTAATCATTGATGATGATATTGTGATGATGGTGATGATGGTGATGATGTTAATTATAATGATGATGATGATGATGATGATGATGATGATGATAATGATGATGTTGATGATGATGATGATGATGGTGATGGTGATGTTGATGATGATGATGATGGTGGTGGTGGTGATGTTTGCAATGGAAAATGATGATGATGATAGCAAAGAGGAAGAGTTAGAAGTTGTAATTCTTGTGGTGTTGAAAGTAGTGGTAATGAATGCAAAATTTCTAGCAGTGAAGAGGAGGGTGAGGAAGTGAAACAGTAAACTGTGGTTATTGGAAAACATTGTAGAACTTTAAAGTGTTCTTGGTAATTAACACCAATTTTTAAAAAATCTACAATAATGCATAATCACAGCTCTGCCAATAGATATGAACAATGTAAGCAATTACATCTTAATGATTTACCCACAGCTATCACAAAAGGACTACATGCTCACATGGCTCTTATGAGCACATATATGTATAGATATGTACACATGCATACTTGCAAATGATAATGTGCACATACTCGTACATACACTGATATACACATACACCTTTACAAATAAACACACAGCTTCTCTCTCTCTCTCTCTCTCTCTCTCTCTCTCTCTCTCTCTCTCTCTCTCTCTCTCTCTCTCTCTCTCTCTCTCTCTCTCTCTCTCTTTGTGTGGGATAGAGGGTGGGTGGGTGGGTAGGAGTGGGGGATGGGATTGAATTTGTTTGTTTATTTTCTTGTTTTAACAAGGGCTGGATGTAAGACAGGCAGTTATGCCTAATTCATGCATTTCCCTTGAAAAATAAAGTTTAATCAATTAATCTCTCTCTCTCTCTCTCTCTCTCTCTCTCTCTCTCTCTCTCTCTCTCTCATTCAGGCACACACACACATATATGCATGCACATACACCACACACACCCACACACACACACATGCATGCATGCATGCATGCACACACATACACACACACACACCCCGCCTCACTACCCTACCCCCCAACATATTGGACTTGATCCACTGACCCAGTAATACCTACACACATGGGTACTCACCCAGGACCTCCCTTTTCTCATGGCCATCGATGACAATTCCAGGGGCGTAGCGTTCCCCCTCAGGCTCCCAGGGTGCCAGCACTTTGTCTCCGGTCAGGATGGCATGGCGCCGGGCATCATCAATGGCGATGATGTCGTAGACAAAGGTTTCCTGGTATGTGGTGTCCCTGTACTTGCCATGCTTGCAGGGACCAAAGGCCACCAGAAACTTGTCCTGCATGAGCTGGAGGCGTGTGGAAAAGGAGAGAGAGGACGGTCATTGTTTGAAATGAAACTGACTGGATGGCGGGGAACAAGATTATAAATGATAGCAGATGTTTTTCTGTAGTTTCCTTTCATAGGCATTTCAGACCTGCTTTTTTTCAAAATGGGGGGGTCACCACGACAACGGCACGATTCTAACGCATCATGAAGAAGGCTGAAATGGTCGGTGTCGGTGGTTGTTGTGACTTTTGATCGGTACTGTACTCCATGCACCTTAACGGTCCGTGTGATTCTGGTATCATCTTAAGCTTAACGACGTTTATTGGCAGTATTACACCCGAATCACGCAGAGCACAAACTTTGCGCAGCTGAGTGCGAGAATCTGGGTCACGTGTCGGCGTCTATTTTCATGGCTTGTGAGTGCCTGGCTAAAGTGCATTAGAATCGTGCCCTTTTCACCCTCAGGTGGGGGGCAGGGGGTGGGGGGGGGGGGGGGGGGGGGGATAAACTACAAAAAAAAACACAAAGAAAGATAAAGAAACAAACAAATAAACAAAAACAACATACATGTAGTTGTGATATCTAATATATTTATGTTAGGGTTTATGATGGACAGAAAAACATGCAGGTTGATGTGAATAGTTTGTTTTTTCTTTCTTCTTCTTCTTCTTCTTCTTCTTCTTCTTCTTCTTCTTCTTCTTCTTCTTCTTCTTCTTCTTCTTCTTCTTCTTCTTCTTCTTCTTCTTCTTCTTCTTCTTCTTCTTCTTCATGCATGCAGTATCAACACTTAAGTTTCATTTAATTAAATATTTAATTATGACTTCTGACTCAATCAGATTTAAATTGTCAGCCACCTGGAAGAAAGATAAAATAATCCTATGTCAGTGTCCACTGATTATCCCCATGCCTTACTCCCCCTCACAATGAAAGGCCAGGCAAAATGGGTCACAAGATTAGTGACTACTACATTAACTTCTGTTTGTGCATATATATTTTCATGACAAAATCAACAGTTAGAGAGGAAGACAATATTATCATCATCATTGCAGTTACTCATATTACATTGCGTCTTTTAGTTATCATCAGTGAAACTTAACCAAGCAAAAACAGGTCCCTACTCTAATCACAAATGAATCTTTTGAGATATGTTCAAATAGAGTAATAGAAGCACTATCATTTCATTTTCATAGTCATGTGATATTGTATGTAAGGATCAGTGAGCCAGATGAAGATAAAACAAAAAATAAACAAAAATGCTGGGAAACACTAGACATTTTTCTGGTAGAAAGCAGAAGAAACTACAAGTAAAACTGTAAGGATTTTAGATGTAAGCAGTCAACTGATAATACATGTAGCACATCCTTTACTGGGAACTGGGATTCCTATCAAGCTTTTCCCATTCTGGAACCCCCGGTGGGTTGGGGGGGAGAGTAGACCCACCGCGTCTCCCTATGCAATTTGTAAGAGGTGAATACTAGGGGCATCACGACTTGACTCACTCTGAGTCTCATTCTAACAACCTCTCATAATGTTCATGATCAATGGTCTTAAATATGACAGGCCATAAAAAAAGCCATGCATCCATTCCCTTTCTAGAGCCTTGAGTTTCCTCTCTTCGGCCAAAATAAAAAATAACTACAATAACATGGGGGGGGGGGGGGGGGGGGGGGGGGGGGGGATGGGTCGATAGGTCTGCCTGACCTTGATAACAAGTTTTAGAAGAGGCCAGATTAGATTAAACATAAATTAAGTTTTTCTTTCATTGAAAATGCTTTTTAAGCATAAATAGTGGATTCCCATAGTGATCATAGTGCAGGGAAGGTGAGACAGCATGCAGGTTGTTGTTTACCATATATTTCTTTCCTTTTTTTTCTCTCTCTCTTTTTTGCATGATTGAAAAAGTTTAGGTTTAGCAGGAAACTATATTGTCGGTCAGGTTGCTGCAACTATAATTCATTAAAACAGCCTGGAACTAGCCTTGAGACAAGCTGAGGGTCAACATCTTACAAATCACACATCACTCCATGCTTGGTGAAAAGTGAAATGATGCTGCAACACTACATTTCACCAAAAAGTATTTTCCAAAATTCATGAAGATAGCCTGGAACATCCCTGCTGATTCCAAATCTTTGCTTAGCTTTTTTCTCTTTGTTTTTCATAGTTTATCCTGTTCTGGAGCATTGATGTAACAAATGGACTTTTCTTTTTCATAAACAAGTATATATAAAAGAGAAAACAAAAAGGGATACATGACTATTTACTATTGCAACAGCTCTGAGGTCATGGAGACTGCAGTAAAAGCAAATACTAGGTGGATTAGAAGAGCCAGTGGACCTCAGTGTCAGTCTGATTATGAATTAGATTTCAGTCAGTGAGACGAGAGCTGCAGTATGACAACAAAGACTAAGTTCTCACAGCTTCCACAGGAATACCAGCAGCTCTCCTGGGATATCCACTGAACAAGGACTCCTAAAACACATGTTGCCATGCACACAACTTAGACAAGGAAAATCACTACCACCACTACTGCAATTATTGTCAAATTTCATCATACTCTGTTATCATCTTGATTCTCGTGACTTTGTCATCAACAATAGTGTGGTAAGTCTTGACTGTGGCTTTGAGTCCACGCAGGAATGGAATATCACGCAAGGCGTGCAAAGAGATGAAGGCAGCAGACAGGCACCTGGAGCTATAACCAGGTGTGGCTCTCCCCACAAGAGTGTCAGGAAGTGTGAGGGGCCGAAACACTAGTTCAGGGGCTCTCCCTCTGAAGATTGTCTGTTGCCTTGCTCATTTAGGAGTGGAAACAAACCTGGTACCTGATTCTACTTTCTATCTAGCCTGTGCTGTGTCTATCCTCAGGTGCCTGCAAAGGATTCATAAAGTAGCCCGATGACCAGGGGGTAGAGGGTAAAATGGCTTAAGGCCCAGATAGGGACGAGGTTGCTCTATAAAGCTAACACCTTTACCTTCTTTCACCACCACTTTTTTCTCATTTATGATTGTAAGTCTTCTGTAAACACATCTTGTGATGGACAAGCACACTTTGATTTCCCTTCTATTTATTCTTACCCTCGTACACAGTAAAAACTTTCCTTTCCCTTGTTTTCTAACAGAAAATTCCAAATTCACATGGTACAAACACTACAAAGTTTAAGCATCAACAACACCACAGGAATTATAAAATTTTCCCATTTGGCACTACTTATGAGTAAATTCCAGACTTACATGGTACACAAAACATTAAGAGCAATTCAGTTTTCATACCAGTATAAAAGCAAGAGCTATATGAAATGAAACAGACGACTCTCTGAAAAGATAACAAGTTTGCCTGCAGTCTTGTGGGTAAGAACTATCCTGAAAACTCCAGACTTTCAACCAATTCTTTGCAGATTATCATGACTGGCATAGAGAAATGTTTTGATGAAACCATCAAGAAGTACAGAAAATTCTCACCTGGCTTTGCACGGTGCCACTGTAGAAGTAGCCGTCTTCGATGCGGCGGGCAAAAACCTTCTTGCCAATCAAGAGGGCCCCGGCAGCTGGGGAGTAGTCTGGTCCAAGCTCTGTGTCCAGCTTGCCCTGGGCCTTGAGCCAGGCTTTAGCAGGGCGGTAGCGGCTCCAGTAGTAAGGGTAATAGTAGCGCTCGGGGCACAGCCGCCAGTGGGCCCAATGAGGATAGTAAGGGTTGTAGTAAGGTGGGTACCTGCTCAGCATGGAGACTTGGGGTATCAGACCCAAGGTTTCTTCTGGTTCGATGGCCAGGGTTGTGGTGACAGTGCAAGCTTTGTCAGAACTGGGACGCAACGTGTTGTTGACAGTGCGGATGATGCGCTCGTGGGTGTGGTCAGCGCGGTAGACAGGTGACACGCGCTCAACACAGCCATGAATGGTCAGTGTTGCGACGTGTAAGGAGCCATAGGTCTCGGTAGCTAGGTCTTCAAGAAACTCCACGGCACCTTCATCGACAGTCTCCCCAGTGAGGTACACACAATGGACTGGTCTGATGCCTGTGACAGGGACCACATTGTCCAGCACATCATCAGGCAGCTGATCTGGGAGACCATCCGTCACCAAGACGACAGCTTCGCAGATGGGGTCCTTGAGGGCTGTCAGCAAGGCATCCTGGGTGTTGGTCCCTGTCTTGGCTTCAAGCTTGCTGATCCACTCAGTTGCCACGACAACTGTTTCTGGTGTACATGCCACCATCTGGTCGGCCCACTGTGTCACCTCGGAGTTGAACTCGATGATGTTGAACATGGTGTCCACGTCACGGGCAGCATGCTTGTTGAGTGTCTCTATCAGCTGCTCCTTGATGACATGCAGGCAGCTATACATGCTTCCAGAAGTGTCCACACAGAAGGTCACATTCCTCTCCAGCACATCCCCAAATATGGTGGGCATTGCTTGAGGTGGAGGCTCGAGGACAGGGAGAGGGGGGAGAGGAGGGGAAGTCTGCTCTTCATCGGCCATGGTGAATTCAGTTCTACTGCAAAGACAAAGAGGAAGGAATGTAGTTAGATCCCACAGTCATTCAAGTCATGGAAGTAAAAAAAGAGCGTTTGGAGTAAATATATGTAAACGTTTAATTCTGACTCTCTCTCTCTCTCTCTCTCTCTCTCTCTCTCTCTCTCTCTCTCTCTCTCTCTCTCTCTCTCTCTCTCTCTCTCTCTCTCTCTCTCTCTCCCCACCCCCCAACATTTAGCCATGGTTAAATGCACTCATACAACAATCTTTTTAAAAAATCAAAACAATTAATGAAGGTTTGGTTAGTTGATACAGTCAATTGCCTTGTTTAGTGATGCGTCTGCATAGTGGGAAAGGAGTGAAACAGCCACTGCAGATCTAGCTATTTCTGCCTCACTGACATACATGTTGATGATATTTACCAAGGCCTTTTATTTACAGCCACTCAGGCATGCCATGAATACAGGAACTTTATTGATGCTGGATCCACTCCAAGCATAGAGTCAACACTCGAGAATATTTACATCCGAGATTAAGGGAAAGGACAATATATTGGCCTACATAATTATCAACAGATGTACGTACACCTACAAGGCAGTATAGTATGAACATCTACTAAACACAGAACTAATTCAAGCCCTATTTTCGACAAAAATGTGCAACGTATTTCTGCAGTTAGTAACGATGTGCGTTTTCCAAACATGCATGCGTGCGTGCGTCACATGCATTGCGTGTTGTAATTGCGAATTGACGTTTCCTGTCAACTGACCTCCCACGACACTACAAAAGATAGTAATGCAGGATTTTGTCGTGTGGATGGGGAGCAGACTTCAGCACATGAAGCGTTGGTAAATAATCTGTTCCACTGACACCTCACCCTACATGCATTTCAGTTATGTTATCGGGGTGTTGCCGGTCACCAGCCACACATCACAGTCATCACACTCGCATTTTTTGCTTCGCATGCACTTCGTGACATTCTATCTCGTTTTCCTCAGCGAAATCAAAACACGCTAAATCGACAGATCCATTGAGCAGCAGTGTGTTAGTTGAATTTATGAGACATCTCTCGTCTTACCTTTTTTTCTCGTTCTCAGTGAGTCTGGATAGTCGGATTAGACGAGGACGATCATCACGATGTCTCGCAGTTGCCGCTGTTTACAAGCTCGCACCTGTCGTCAAGGTAGCCATATTGATTTTAGTTTTCTTATTGATGATAACAATTGCACTATACTTGTATGCAAATCATATTAAAACATTAGTTACAAACTGATCAATTTTTCCCAAAGTATTTTTTAATATTAGTTAGAGTTACAATCGTTACACCGCAGTCGACTTCCGTTGCCCTTCAAGGTGAAGGACACCGGCTTCGGGCTAGCCGTCGTCCTTGCGAAAATGTTTCTTTTGTCGAAAATAAGAACGGTTGCAACCGTTCTGCCCCTCAGGGCATCGAAACAAATTGTTCCTGTTCGTCATGGTGGCCAGTAAGAACATTACTCATTTATACTTTTTTGAAGATCAAGACTGTAAAGTCGGTGAACTTACTGTCGTCTGCCTTGCGTGGTGTCCTCGAGTAACTTCAACGTTTTAATTCAATAATCAATAATTGTCGTTCTTGACTCACATGCGCATCATAAACGCATGCAAATTCGGGTTATTTTTAATATCAGTGTTAGCGCCGATGATTGATAGGTAGGACGGCTGTTTGACTCAATGACTGTCACTGGCTGTGACTGAAATACAGAAAAGGGATTTCTTCATGAATGGAGCAGTTTGTTACCTCCACCAAGGAAGTTATGATTTTTAGTCTGTTAGTACACTTGTTTGTTCGTTAGTTTATTTTTTTGTTATTCAGCAAAATAACTCCAAGAGTTAAAAACAGATTCTGATGAAATTTGATCCAAAGTAATAAGGGTTTCACTCAAGGAACAATCCATTACATTTTGGAGGTTTTCTATTAATCTAATTTTGGAGTTACAACCGTAAAGAGAAATTATGTCAACTTAGAATGTAGGCCAGTGCGTGCTGCTAGCTGGCGCATGCATTCCACACTCAGAGACTACTAATAGGTGCTAAAATGAACTGTAGCATCGGACCTGGCTAGCAAAACATGCTGCCTGAATTATGCAGGCCATGGAATAGGTGCTGTGATGCCTCCACTGCTGTGGGCGTCTTGACGGAGGTTAGTGCGGCATATGCATTCCACACTCGGAGACCACTAGCTGTTGCTAAGTAAGATGAATTGTGGCATCAGGTCTGGCTAACAGAACATGCCTGAATGATACAAGCCATGGAACAGGCACTATGATACCTCCATCACTGTGGCATCAGGTCTGACTAACAGAACATGCCTGAATGGTACAAGCCATGGAACAGGCGCTATGATATCTCTCCATCACTGTGGCATCAGGTCTGACTAACAGAACATGCCTGAATGATACAAGCCATGGAACAGGCGCTGTGATACCTCCATCACTGTGGCATCAGGTCTGGCTAACAGAACATGCCTGAATGATACAAGCCATGGAACAGGCGCTGTGATACCTCCATCACTGTAGTGTGGCATCAGGTCTGGCTAACAGAACATGCCTGAATGATACAAGCCATGGAACAGGCGCTGTGATACCTCCATCACTGTAGCATCAGGTCTGGCTAACAGAACATGCCTGAATGATACAAGCCATGGAACAGGCACTATGATATCTCTCCATCACTGTGGCATCAGGTCTGACTAACAGAACATGCCTGAATGGTACAAGCCATGGAACCGGCGCTATGATATCTCTCCATCACTGTGGCATCAGGTCTGACTAACAGAACATGCCTGAATGGTACAAGCCATGGAACAGGTGCTGTGATACCTCCATCACTGTGGCATCAGGTCTGGCTAACAGAACATGCCTGAATGATACAAGCCATGGAACAGGCGCTGTGATACCTCCATCACTGTGGCTTTCTTGATGGAGGTTTGTGCTCTCCAAGTGCTCTCTTGTTTTCTAAGGATATCTGTATTTGCTGGAATGAACTCTTTGTTTTTATTACCTTTGTGTTCACCTTTTTATAATTGGTTAATGTCATGTTCCCTTCTGTTCTGTTCTGTACTGTTCTCTCTCATGCCAGGTGGGTGTACCGACGTCTGGCGCCTCCAGCTTCCAGGAAGACCTTGATAAAGGCAGAGGTCATGGGCTTCCTCCTCTGGACCTGGATTCTATGGCACCTCTGGCACGAACCTTACCACATCATCGTGAGTAGAGCAAGACTCTGATGATAGTGATGTTACTGACAGGGTCCTCTGTATTCCTTTAGCTTATTTTATGTGTAGTTGTTTTAAGTGGAGGTGAAGTAAATGCATCATCATTTTAAAAGAGTGAATTGTGCATAAAATAATAAAAGAATAATCAAAGAGTGTATGTGTTAGAATGTATTTGTAAGTGTGAATGTATGCGTGTGTATGTATGTGTGTGTATGTATGTGTGTGTGTGTGTATTTGCTGGCAACATGAACTAATACTCTCCTGTGTGGTGAATGAAACTATTCCAGACTCGGATGAAAGTGACATGTAGAGAAATAAAATATGTTTGTCAGAGATTGGACTGCATCAAAATGAATATAGAATATGTGACCCTCCATCACTAAATGAGTCGGTTGCGTAGTCGAGTCATTTTGCGCAAACCGCCCACAAAGGAGGTTGGGGTTGTAGTGGTTGACTTCAAGTTTTTTGTTTATTTGGCTTCTCTAGTCCCTTCTTCATTGTATGAGTAAGTTTTGTCTTTGAAATCAATGTGTAAGAGTATGTTTTATGATATTTTTTGGATGTAGTGATAACTCATTTACAAGAAAACATCTGCGAACCGTTCATCGACATCAGGCATTTTCTCAAAGTTTCGTAGCAGCCACTGCAACAGATCAACGCGGGAATACCCTAGGCTGCCAACCAAAGCCAAATTTAATTTTGCTGGTGGTTGCTTCATCTCTGTGGCAAATTTCACGAGTCAAGAATAAGGGTTGCTAAGGAAAAAGAGGAATAATGTCTGTAAACTTGAAACGTGTTTTTTTTCTCAAAAAACGTATTTTTAAGGTGTCTATCATCAAAGTCATGTAAAATCGTATAGGGTAGTGATATTTTCATGATTCTTGCCCCATTGAAAAGCTTGTTTTGTGCTTTTTTTAACATACAGATCTCAAAATGTTCAAAATCCAACAACTGAACGAGTGACTCAGTTTGTGATGGAGGGTCACATATATGGAAATGAAAATCAATTTGATGGAGCACCCTGGTTTATTAGAGAGTAAATGTAATCTGATGTACATGTATATGTCTGACTTTATTTAGCATGACCATTAACATGTTAGTTCTGTGAATTGGTCTGGGTTTTTCTGATCCAGGGGAGGTAAATGCATCGAAGTCCTTGTGGACTCAGTTTGCCCCGCTAATGGTCTTGATTAGTGTTGTTCACTTTCCATTGCAGATCTCTGTGTTGCTTCTGTGGATGACTGCTTGTTTGTAGTGGTACTAATCTATAAGTTTGCATGCAACTATAGTAATTGCAAGTCAACTTTGAGGTTGTTGTGTGAAGTACATATTGAGCCTTGATCTGGGCAGATGCATGAAGGAAAAAATTACCTCCACTGTAGTCTCTGTAACAAGTAGACTACAGGTAGGGCAAAAAGCAAAACCAAATTTTTTGTTTCAAGTAACATGGCAAAAAAAAAGGTGTGTGTGGTGTGTGTGTGTGTGTGTGTGTGTGTGTGTGTGTGTGTGTGTGTGTGTGTGTGTGTGTGTGTGTGTGTGGTGTGTGTGTGTGTGTGTGTGTGTGTGTGTGGTGAGTGTGTGTGTGTGTGTGTGTGTGTGTGTGTGTGTGTGTGTGTGTGTGTGTGTGTGTGTGTGTGTGTGTGTGTGTGTGTGTGTGGTGTGTGTGTGTGTGTGTGGTGTGTGGTGTGTGTGGTGTGTGTGTGTGTGTGTGTGTGTGTGTGTGTGTGTGTGTGTGTGTGTGTGTGATAGCTAGGTGGAAACTTTTTAATAGTTCGAAGATAGGTTGTCATATAGACATGTAAAAAATGACATTACACGTACAACAGCCCCCCCACCCCCCACCACCACCCCCCACCCCACCCCCCAACCCCCAATGTTTTTCACAGTAGGAAAACAATGTTTTATACACTAAAAGTTTAATTGAAGTTATTTCAGATTCAAGTGAAGGGTTTATAAATTGTAGGTGTGTACTCTGTGTGTGTGTGTGTGTGTGTGTGTGTGTGTGTGTGTGTGTGTGTGTGTGTGTGTGTGTGTGTTTTCGCAATGGAAAAAAATGCAGGGTTGGCAGCAAAAATTAGGGTCTGTCAGGTGACTGGAAGGAACCCCTTTAATGAAAAATGTAAATGAAGTTGCTTAGTTAGCTGATAGTGTTCCCATGCTCAGACACACAGTGAAGGCAACAGAAAACAGTAGGTATAAACAGTTCTTTTTCTGTCTGAGGAAGACTTTTAATTGAAAAGGTGCAAGCTGTGTTCCTGGTAATCAAAGCAACTTTACTTTTCACTTTGTTCGTTTTACATGAGTACATTATTGTAACTGTTGGACCTAGGAGCTTTGAGCAGAGCTGAAAATGGTGAGTGCTGTATCGGTGTCGACATCCAGTGGTGAAAGTGCTTACTTGGTGCTTGTGACTTGCATTAGCTGTGAGTGCTGTATCGCTGTCTACATCCATTGGTGAAAGTGCTTACTTGGTGCTTGTGACTTGATTAGCTGTGAGTGCTGTATCGCTGCCTACATCCATTGGTGAAAAGTGCTTACTTGGTGCTTGTGACTTGCATTAGCTGTGAGTGCTGTATCGCTGTCTACATCCATTGGTGAAAGTGCTTACTTCGTGCTTGTGACTTGCATTAGCTGTGAGTGCTGTATCGCTGTCTACATCCAGTAGTGAAAGTGCTTACTTGGTGCTTGTGACTTGCATTAGCTGTGAGTGCTGTATCGCTGTCTACATCCAGTGGTAAAGTGCTTACTTGGTGCTTGTGACTTGCATTAGCTGTGAGTGCTGTATCGCTGTCTACATCCAGTGGTAAAGTGCTTACTTGGTGCTTGTGACTTGCATTAGCAGCGTTTGTAGCTGTGCTGATCCTTGAGGTGTAAGCTCAGCCTGGTGGGTAGGTGACATTGCCTCTCCCTACCCAGGAGTAAAACTGGATACCTGTGAGGGAAGTGATGGCACCCTGTAGTGTGATTATGACCTGTGAACCAGCATCGGGTTGGAATGCTTCCCATGGAGCAGAGTTGGTGCTGGTACCTGGCTGTGTACATGCTGCCTGTCCATCAGTGTTTGTTGTCAGGTGCCTTTAAAGGGTTGATCGTGGCCCAAAGGTCAGGGGGTAAAGTGGAAAGGGGCCCGAGCCCCAGAAATGGGTGGCAAGTCACTATATAAAGCCAATGCTTTACTGCTGTGTATATTTTTCAGGGCCACCACCCCTTCCCCGACCCCAGCAAGTGGAGTGACGTGGAGCTGGGCATCCCTGAAGACGATGACACGCTGGGCCTTATAGGGGAAGGAGTAGAGTAAGGGCAGCAGCTGCAGTTTCAGACTGCAGCTAGCTCTGGGGTTCCCACTGACCCAGCCCTTCTCAGACCTGAAAGCAACTTGGGACTTCCAATCTGGCCACCAGAGAAGAGAGTTGTAGGCCTTTCAACTTTGCAGACCTGACTGTCGGCTTGGAGGAGGTCCTGAGTTTGTGTTGTTTGTTGTGGTGTTTTGTGTTGTGTGATTGTCCATACAGAGTTTGACAGAGTGTGTATAAGACCCAAGCAGTGTTGCTCTGGATTGCCAGGGCAAACATTTGTTTTCTAGTACTGTTATGACGTACGTTTGTTGAAGATATTCTAGATGGTGAATAAATAAATGCCGAACACATCACGCTTGGGTCTGTGTTCTTCTTTGTTATTTTTAACTTCTTTTTACTGATTGCATGGATCCAATTGTGGTCGAGACGTTCAGTGCTTTTGAGTAGGCAAATACAATTTTTGTGGCAGTATGATACATCAAGGGAACAGTCATTGCCTATTGTTCACCTCTATACCCACGCTAGTGCTACTTGGGGCTGGCCATGCTAGTACTACTTGGGACTGGCCATGCTACTTGGGGCTGGCCATGCTACTTGGGGCTGGCCATGCTAGTGCTACTTGGGGCTGGCCATGCTAGTGCCACTTGGGGCTGGCCACGTTACTTGGGGCTGGCCATGCTAGTACTCCTTGGGGCTAGCCATGCTACTTGGGGCTGGCCATGCTACTTATGGCTGGCCATGCTACTTATGGCTGGCCATGCTACTTGGGGCTGGCCATGCTAGTGCTACTTGGGGCTGGCCGTGCTAGTACTACTTGGGGCTGGCCATGCTAGTGCTACTTGGGGCTGGCCATGCTAGTGCTACTTGGGGCTGGCTATGCTAGTGCTACTTGGAGCTGGCCATGCTACTTGGGGCTGGCCATGCTACTTGGAGCTGGCCATGCTACTTGGGGCTGGCCATGCTACTTGGGGCTGGCCATGCTACTTGGGGCTGGCCATGCTAGTGCTACTTGGGGCTGGCCATGCTAGTACTACTTGGGGCTGGCCATGCTAGTGCTACTTGGGGCTGGCCATGCTAGTGCTACTTGGGGCTGGCTATGCTAGTGCTACTTGGAGCTGGCCATGCTAGTGCTACTTGGGGCTGGCCATGCTAGTGCTACTTGGGGCTGGCCATGCTAGTGCTACTTGGGGCTGGCCATGCTAGTACTACTTGGGGCTGGCCATGCTACTTGGGGCTGGCCATGCTAGTGCTACTTGGGGTTGGCCATGCTACTTGGGGCTGGCCATGCTACTTGGAGCTGGCCATGCTACTTGGGGCTGGCCATGCTACTTGGAGCTGGCCATGCTACTTGGGGCTGGCCATGCTACTTGGGGCTGGCCATGCTACTTGGGGCTGGCTATGCTAGTGCTACTTGGGGCTGGCCATGCTAGTACTACTTGGGGCTGGCCATGCTAGTGCTACTTGGGGCTTGCTATGCTAGTGCTACTTGGGGCTGGCCATGCTAGTGCTACTTGGGGCTGGCCATGCTAGTGCTACTTGGGGATGGCCATGCTACTTGGGGCTGGCCATGCTACTTGGGGCTGGCCATGCTAGTGCTACTTGGGGATGGCCATGCTACTTGGGGCTGGCCATGCTAGTGCTACTTGGGGCTGGCCATGCTACTTGGGGCTGGCCATGCTAGTGCTACTTGGGGATGGCCATGCTACTTGGGGCTGGCCATGCTACTTGGGGATGGCCATGCTACTTGGGGCTGGCCATGCTACTTGGGGCTGGCCATGCTACTTGGGGCTGGCCATGCTACTTGGGGCTGGCCATGCTACTTGGGGCTGGCCATGCTAGTGCTACTTGGAGCTGGCCATGCTAGTGCCACTTGGGGTTGGCCATGCTAGTACTACTTGGGGTTGGCCATGCTAGTGCTACTTGGAGCTGGCCATGCTAGTACTACTTGGGGCTGGCCATGGTAGTGCTACTTGGGGCTGGCCATGCTACTTGGGGCTGGCCATGCTAGTGCTACTTGGAGCTGGCCATGCTAGTGCCACTTGGGGTTGGCCATGCTAGTACTACTTGGGGCTGGCCATGCTAGTGCTACTTGGAGCTGGCCATGCTAGTACTACTTGGGGCTGGCCATGCTAGTGCTACTTGGGGCTGGCCATGCTAGTGCTACTTGGAGCTGGCCATGCTAGTACTACTTGGGGCTGACCATGCTAGTGCTACGTGGGGCTGGCCATACTACTTGGGGCTGACCATGCTAGTGCTACTTGGGGCTGGCTATGCTAGTGCTACTTGGGGCTGGCCATGCTAGTGCTACTTGGGGTTGGCCATGCTAGTACTACTTGGGGCTGGCCATGCTAGTGCCACTTGGGGCTGGCCATGCTACTTGGGGCTGGCCATGCTATGTGGGGCTGGCCATGCTACTTGGGGCTGGCCATGCTAGTGCTACTTGGGGTTGGCCATGCTACTTGGGGCTGGCCATGCTAGTGCTACTTGGGGTTGGCCATGCTACTTGGGGCTGGCCATGCTAGTGCTACTTGGGGCTGGCCATGCTACTTGGGGCTGACCATGCTAGTGCTACTTGGGGCTGGCCATGCTAGTGCTACTTGGGGCTGGCCATGCTAGTGCTACTTGGGGCTGGCCATGCTAGTGCTACTTGGGGCTGGCCATGCTAGTGCTACTTGGGGCTGGCCATGCTAGTACTACTTGGGGCTGGCCATGCTAGTGCTACTTGGGGCTGGCCATGCTAGTGCTACTTGGGGCTGGCCATGCTAGTGCTACTTGGGGCTGGCCATGCTAGTACTACTTGGGGCTGGCCATGCTAGTGCTACTTGGGGCTGGCCATGCTAGTACTACTTGGGGCTGGCCATGCTAGTGCTACTTGGGGCTGGCCATGCTACTTGGGGCTGGCCATGCTAGTGCTACTTGGGGTTGGCCATGCTAGTGCTACTTGAGGTTGGCCATGCTAGTGCTACTTGGGGCTGGCCATGCTAGTGCCACTTGGGGTTGGCCATGCTAGTACTACTTGGGGTTGGCCATGCTAGTACTACTTGGGGCTGGCCATGCTAGTGCTACTTGGAGCTGGCCATGCTAGTGCTACTTTGGGCTGGCCATGCTACTTGGGGCTGGCCATGCTAGTGCCACTTGGGGCTGGCCATGCTACTTGGGGCTGGCCATGCTAGTGCCACTTGGGGCTGGCCATGCTAGTGCCACTTTGGGCTGGCCATGCTACTTGGGGCTGACCATGCTAGTACTACGTGGGGCTGGCCATACTACTTGGGGCTGACCATGCTAGTGCTACTTTGGGCTGGCCATGCTACTTGGGGCTGGCCATGCTAGTGCCACTTGGGGCTGGCCATGCTAGTGCCACTTTGGGCTGGCCATGCTACTTGGGGCTGACCATGCTAGTACTACGTGGGGCTGGCCATACTACTTGGGGCTGACCATGCTAGTGCTACTTGGGGCTGGCTATGCTAGTGCTACTTGGGGATGGCTATGCTAGTGCTACTTGGGGCTGGCCATGCTAGTGCCACTTGGGGCTGGCCATGCTACTTGGGGCTGGCCATGCTACGTGGGGCTGGCCATGCTACTTGGGGCTGGCTATGCTACTTGGGGCAGGCCATACTACTTGGGGCTGACCATGCTAGTGCTACTTGGGGCTGGCCATGCTAGTGCCACTTGGGGCTGGCCATGCTAGTGCTACTTCGGGCTGGCCATGCTACTTGGGGCTGGCCATGCTAGTGCTACTTGGGGCTGGCCATGCTACTTGGGGCTGGCCATGCTAGTGCTACTTGGGGCTGGCCATGCTACTTGGGGCTGGCCATGCTAGTGCTACTTGGGGCTGGCCATGCTACTTGGGGCTGGCCATGCTACTTGGGGCTGGCCATGCTAGTGCTACTTGGGGCTGGCCATGCTAGTGCTACTTGGGGCTGGCCATGCTAGTGCTACTTGGGGCTGGCCATGCTAGTGCTACTTGGGGCTGGCCATGCTACTTGGGGCTGGCCATGCTACTTGGGGCTGGCCATGCTACTTGGGGCTGGCCTTGCTACTTGGGGCTGGCCATGCTAGTGCTACTTGGGGCTGGCCATGCTAGTGCTACTTGGGGCTGGCCATGCTAGTGCTACTTGGGGCTGGCCATGCTAGTGCTACTTGGGGATGGCCATGCTACTTGGGGCTGGCCATGCTACTTGGGGCTGGCCATGCTAGTGCTACTTGGGGCTGGCCATGCTACTTGGGGCTGGCCATGCTACTTGGGGCTGGCCATGCTAGTGCTACTTGGGGATGGCCATGCTACTTGGGGCTGGCCATGCTACTTGGGGCTGGCCATGCTAGTGCTACTTGGGGATGGCCATGCTACTTGGGGCTGGCCATGCTAGTGCTACTTGGGGCTGGCAATGCTACTTTGGGCTGGCCATGCTACTTGGGGCTGGCCATGCTGGTACTACTTGGGGCTGGCCATGCTAGTGCTACTTGGGGCTGGCCATGCTAGTGCCACTTGGGGCTGGCCATGCTAGTGCCACTTGGGGCTGGCCATGCTACTTGGGGCTGGCCATGCTAGTGCTACTTGGGGCTGGCCATGCTAGTGCTACTTGGGGCTGGCCATGCTAGTGCTACTTGGGGCTGGCCATGCTAGTGCTACTTGGGGATGGCCATGCTAGTGCTACTTGGGGCTGGCCATGCTAGTGCTACTTGGGGCTGGCCATGCTAGTGCTACTTGGGGCTGGCCATGCTAGTGCTACTTGGGGCTGGCCATGCTAGTGCTACTTGGGGCTGGCCATGCTAGTGCTACTTGGGGCTGGCCATGCTACTTGGGGCTGGCCATGCTAGTGCTACTTGGGGCTGGCCATGCTAGTGCTACTTGGGGCTGGCAATGCTACTTTGGGCTGGCCATGCTACTTGGGGCTGGCCATGCTGCTACTTGGGGCTGGCCATGCTGGTACTACTTGGGGCTGGCTATGCTAGTGCTACTTGGAGCTGGCCATACTACTTGGGGCTGACCATGCTAGTGCTCCGTGGGGCTGGCCATGCTACTTGGGGCTGGCCATGCTACTTGGGGCTGGCCATGCTACTTGGGGCTGGCCATGCTACTTGGGGCTGGCCATGCTACTTGGGGCTGGCCATGCTAGTGCTACTTGGGGCTGGCCATGCTAGTGCCACTTGGGGCTGGCCATGCTACTTGGGGCTGGCTATGCTAGTGCTACTTGGGGCTGGCCATGCTAGTGCCACTTGGGGCTGGCCATGCTACTTGGGGCTGGCCATGCTACTTGGGGATGGCCATGCTACTTGGGGATGGCCATGCTAGTGCTACTTGGGGCTGGCCATGCTACTTGGGGCTGGCCATGCTACTTGGGGCTGGCCATGCTAGTGCCACTTGGGGCTGGCCATGCTAGTGCCACTTGGGGCTGGCCATGCTACTTGGGGCTGACCATGCTAGTACTACGTGGGGCTGGCCATACTACTTGGGGCTGACCATGCTAGTGCTACTTGGGGCTGGCTATGCTAGTGCTACTTGGGGCTGGCTATGCTAGTGCTACTTAGGGCTGGCCATGCTAGTGCCACTTGGGGCTGGCCATGCTACTTGGGGCTGGCCATGCTAGTACTACTTGGGGCTGGCCATGCTACGTGGGGCTGGCCATGCTACTTGGGGCTGGCCATGCTACTTGGGGCAGGCCATACTACTTGGGGCTGACCATGCTAGTGCTACTTGGGGCTGGCCATGCTAGTGCCACTTGGGGCTGGCCATGCTAGTGCCACTTGGGGCTGGCCATGCTACTTGGGGCTGGCCATGCTAGTGCTACTTGGGGCTGGCCATGCTACTTGGGGCTGGCCATGCTACTTGGGGCTGGCCATGCTACTTGGGGCTGGCCATGCTACTTGGGGCTGGCCATGCTTCTTGGGGCTGGCCATGCTACTTGGGGCTGGCCATGCTAGTGCTACTTGGGGCTGGCCATGCTAGTGCTACTTGGGGCTGGCCATGCTAGTGCTACTTGGGGCTGGCCATGCTAGTGCTACTTGGGGCTGGCCATGCTAGTGCTACTTGGGGCAGGCCATGCTACTTGGGGCTGACCATGCTACTTGGGGCTGGCCATGCTACTTGGGGCTGGCCATGCTACTTGGTGCTGGCCATGCTACTTGGGGCTGGCCATGCTACTTGGGGCTGGCCATGCTAGCGCTACTTGGGGCTGGCCATGCTAGTGCCACTTGGGGCTGGCCATGCTACTTGGGGCTGGCCATGCTAGTACTACTTGGGGCTGGCTGTGCTACGTGGGGCTGGCCATGCTAGTGCTACTTGGGGCTGGCTATGCTAGTGCTACTTGGGGCTGGCCATGCTAGTGCCACTTGGGGCTGGCCATGCTACTTGGGGCTGACCATGCTAGTGCTACTTGGGGCTGGCCATACTACTTGGGGCTGACCATGCTAGTGCTACTTGGGGCTGGCTATGCTAGTGCTACTTGGGGCTGGCCATGCTAGTGCCACTTGGGGCTGGCCATGCTAGTGCCACTTGGGGCTGGCATGCTACTTGGGGCTGGCCATGCTAGTGCTACTTGGGGCTGGCCATGCTACTTCGGGATGGCCATGCTACTTGGGGCTGGCCATGCTACTCGGGGCTGGCCATGCTACTTGGGGCTGGCCATGCTACTTGGGGCTGGCCATGCTACTTGGGGCTGGCCATGCTAGTACTACTTGGGGCTGGCCATGCTAGTGCTACTTGGGGCTGGCCATGCTAGTACTACTTGGGGCTGGCCATGCTAGTGCTACTTGGAGCTGGCCATGCTACTTGGGGCTGGCCATGCTAGTGCTACTTGGGGCTGGCCATGCTACTTGGGGCTGGCCATGCTAGTGCTACTTGGGGCTGGCCATGCTACTTGGGGCTGGCCATGCTACTTGGGGCTGGCCATGCTACTTGGGGCTGGCCATGCTAGTGCTACTTGGGGCTGGCCATGCTACTTGGGGCTGGCCATGCTACTTGGGGCTGGCCATGCTACTTGGGGCTGGCCATGCTACTTGGGGCTGGCCATGCTACTTGGGGCTGGCCATGCTACTTGGGGCTGGCCATGCTTCTTGGGGCTGGCCATGCTACTTGGGGCTGGCCATGCTACTTGGGGCTGGCCATGCTAGTGCTACTTGGGGCTGGCCATGCTACTTATGGCTGGCCATGCTACTTGGGACTGGCCATGCTAGTGCTACTTGGGGCTGGCAATGCTACTTGGGGCTGGCCATGCTACTTGGGGCTGGCCATGCTAGTGCTACTTGGGGCTGGCCATGCTACTTGGGGCTGGCCATGCTACTTGGGGCTGGCCATGCTACTTGGGGCTGGCCATGCTACTTGGAGCTGGCCATGCTACTTGGGGCTGGCCATGCTACTTGGGGCTGGCCATGCTACTTGGGGCTGGTCATGTTAGTGCTACTTGGGGCTGGCCATGATACTTGGGGCTGGCCATTCTACTTATGGCTGGTCATCCTAGTGCTACTTGGGGCTGGCCATGCTACTTGGGGCTGGCCATGCTAGTGCTACTTGGGGCTGGCCATGCTAGTGCCACTTGGGGCTGGCCATGCTACTTGGGGCTGGCCATGCTACTTGGGGCTGGCCATGCTACTTGGGGATGGCCATGCTACTTGGGGATGGCCATGCTACTTGGGGCTGGCCATGCTACTTGGGGCTGGCCATGCTACTTGGGGCTGGCCATGCTACTTGGGGCTGGCCATGCTACTTGGGGCTGGCCATGCTACTTGGGGCTGGCCATTCTAGTTCCACTTGGGGCTGGCCATGCTAATTGGGGCTGGCCATGCTACTTGGGGATGGCCATGCTACTTGGGGATGGCCATGCTACTTGGGGCTGGCCATGCTACTTGGGGCTGGCCATGATACTTGGGGCTGGCCATGCTAGTGCTACTTGGGGCTGGCCATGCTACTTGGGGCTGGCTATGCTAGTGCTACTTGGGGCTGGCCATGCCACTTGGGGCTGGCTATGCTAGTGCTACTTGGGGCTGGCCATGCTACTTGGGGCTGGCCATGATACTTGGGGCTGGCCATGCTAGTGCTACTTGGGGCTGGCCATGCTACTTGGGGCTGGCCATGCTAGTGCTACTTGGGGCTGGCCATGCTACTTGGGGCTGGCCATGCTAGTGCTACTTGGGGCTGGCCATGCCACTTGGGGCTGGCCATGCTACTTGGGGCTGGCCATGCTACTTGGGGCTGGCCATGCTAGTGCCACTTGGGGCTGGCCATGCTAGTGCCACTTGGGGCTGGCCATGCTACTTGGGGCTGACCATGCTAGTAATACGTGGGGCTGGCCATACTACTTGGGGCTGACCATGCTAGTGCTACTTGGGGCTGGCTATGCTAGTGCTACTTGGGGCTGGCTATGCTAGTGCTACTTGGGGCTGGCCATGCTAGTGCCACTTGGGGCTGGCCATGCTACTTGGGGCTGGCCATGGTAGTACTACTTGGGGCTGGCCATGCTACGTGGGGCTGGCCATGCTACTTGGGGCTGGCCATGCTATTTGGGGCAGGCCATACTACTTGGGGCTGACCATGCTAGTGCTACTTGGGGCTAGCCATGCTAGTGCCACTTGGGGCTGGCCTTGCTAGTGCCACTTGGGGCTGGCCATGCTACTTGGGGCTCGAAATGCTAGTGCTACTTGGGGCAGGCCATGCTACTTGGGGCTGGCCATGCTACTTGGGGCTGGCCATGCTACTTGGGGCTGGCCATGCTACTTGGGGCTGGCCATGCTACTTGGGGCTGGCCATGCTACTTGGGGCTGGCCATGCTACTTGGGGCTGGCCATGCTAGTGCTACTTGGGGCTGGCCATGCTACTTGGGGCTGGCCATGCTAGTGCTACTTGGGGCTGGCCATGCTAGTGCTATTTGGGGCTGGCCATGCTAGTGCTACTTGGGGCAGGCCATGCTACTTTGGGCTGGCCATGCTACTTATGGCTGGCCATGCTGGTACTACTTTGGGCTGGCCATGCTACTTATGGCTGGCCATGCTGGTACTACTTTGGGCTGGCCATGCTACTTATGGCTGGCCATGCTAGTGCTACTTTGGGCTGGCCATGCTACTTGGGGCTGGCCATGCTAGTACTACTTTGGGCTGGCCATGCTAGTGCTACTTTGGGCTTGCCGTGCTACTTGGGGCTGGCCATGCTAGTGCTACTTGGGGCTGGCCATGCTAGTGCCACTTGGGGCTGGCCATGCTACTTGGGGCTGGCCATACTAGTACTACTTGGGGCTGGCTGTGCTACGTGGGGCTGACCATGCTAGTTCTACTTGGGGCTGGCTATGCTAGTGCTACTTGGGCCTGGCCATGCTACTTGGGGCTGACCATGCTAGTGCTACGTGGGGCTGGCCATACTACTTGGGGCTGACCATGCTAGTGCTACTTGGGGCTGGCTATGCTAGTGCTACTTGGGGCTGGCTATGCTAGTGCTACTTGGGGCTGGCCATGCTAGTGCTACTTGGGGCTGGCTATGCTAGTGCTACTTGGGGCTGGCCATGCTACTTGGGGCTGGCCATGCTAGTGCTACTTGGGGCTGGCTATGCTAGTGCTACTTGGGGCTGGCTATGCTAGTGCTACTTGGGGCTGGCCATGCTACTTGGGGCTGGCCATGCTACTTGGGGCTGGCCATGCTAATGCCACTTGGGGCTGGCATGCTACTTGGGGCTGGCCATGCTAGTGCTACTTGGGGCTGGCCATGCTACTTGGGGCTGGCCATGCTACTTGGGGCTGGCCATGCTACTTGGGGCTGGCCATGCTACTTGGGGCTGGCCATGCTACTTGGGGCTGGCCATGCTACTTGGGGCTGGCCATGCTACTTGGGGCTGGCCATGCTACTTGGGGCTGGCCATGCTACTTGGGGCTGGCCATGCTACTTGGGGCTGGCCATGCTACTTGGGGCTGGCCATGTTAGTGCTACTAGAGAAGAATTTGTAGGCACAATGAAGGAATGATTGGAGTGTTGCGGCCTCTCAACCTTTGAAGGCTTTGTAACACCACTGACCATGATATAGGGCAAAAGATAAAATTGTGATTATGGTAACCCGACTGAACCTATTCTCTTCAGCTGAGCCAAAACTTTTTTTGAATATTAATTAAAAAAAGAAAGGGTGGTAACCAACAAACTGTGTGCTGTCCCATCGTCCTTGCCCTATGTGCATTCTGGGGGAATCTGCTATATAAGTTTAGGAATGAGTTTTCAATGAAAATGTTTGGTTTATGTTCAAACTCATGTCTTCTAAAAACACTGGACTGACCTACCCACCCTGGTTTGTTTGTTTCTTTGTGTGTGTGTGTGTGTGTGTGTGTTTCATAACCACAACTATCATTTTTGGGGAGCCTTCAAAGAAATTGGAAGAAAAGGAAGTCGGATTTCAATATCCTTAATTATTGCACCTTTTACAAATCTCATGGGGAGAGTGGACTGGTCTCTATTCTTGTCCTGGAACCACAGAAACCACAACACTCCTGCTGATGAGAAGGGGACCAAGACAGCATACACTAAACGCCAATACACACTTAATAAAGAGTATTTACAAAGTACAGTTCATGGAAAGGAGATGATAATTATATGAAGAAAGCAAACAGAATGATGATGCAGTTAGTGGTATCAATGCGTTGGTGTTCTTATGTAAACAGTTGCAGTTTGAAAACAAGAGAAGAGAAAGCTTACGCATTCTTATGGGAGTTCGAGCAAAGATTATAGGTTACACAAAGATAGCTCATAAGCTCAATGTTGTGAGGATAGAGACACGTTGCGCCCCAAGCGGCCAGGACAATGGGAGATGCCTATAGTCCGTTTCAACATTGCACTGTATTTAGTCACATGATTATAGGATTTAGTGGAGACTTCGCACAAACATGGCGGAAAAACACAGATTTGCGAGTGACCACTGCAGCGCTATTAACTGTAGCAACAACAGAAAGAAACGCCCAGAGCTTTCGTACTTCAGGTTTCCAAGAGACAAAGCAAGGTGGGTAATGTAAGGTTACTTTTTCCTATAACACCTTTTTAGGAAAGAACGGGTAACTATTTTTAAGCTGGGGCTGAAACCTATGCTAAACTATTTAAACAAGGGCAAAGATTTTTCCAAAGAATAGACCCTAAACAACAGCAACAGATGTGCGATGGACCTAATTCTAAAATTTCCGATAACGTCATCAACTACCAAGGTTGAAGAACGAGTGACGTCACTATTTGACCGATTTGAAGAATAATAATTTTTAACACAGAGAGAACAGGGTCACCAAACGTTGCGATCACGTCGACCCGTGCACACGTGGTTCTGCGAGTGACCTGCATTTCGATTGTTAAAAAGTAGGAGCTTTCAATACCTTTTGATGCATTCAACATACAGCTTTGATAAATTAATGCTGTTCATGGTTTACATTTTCTTTGGATGGGGTTTCTAGTGTCCCCAAATTCAGCTTTTTCTGCGCGAAGCGAGACTATGTCCACCATTTAAAATGTGCAATGTTGAAACGGACTATAGGCTCACGGACATGCGCAGAAGCATCTCCCATTGTCCTGGCCGCTTGGGGCGCTGCAATTTTAGCTGCTTGTAACTTTAAAGAGCAAAAGCTCGGCATGAACTATCTTTGTGTAACCTATAATCTTTGGTTCGGGCAAGGTGGACCAAGGGAAGTCACTCGCGTAGACTTACAGCCATTGCTCCATAAGAGTTGATGTCCTTCGTGGATTTGAAACAGATCCTAAACAACGGCGGTAAATGAAACGTCACTTTAAAATACGGGGCGAGTACAAATGCAAATTTTTTACATAAAAGTTTTCTTCAGGCGTAAAACAATGGAACTGTACAGGGTAAAATGTCAGTTGTGTTTTTATGGGAAGTGACCAAGTCGTAGATCAGATATCTCACCAGGGCATTGACCTCCTCAGGATTTTAATCAGATACATAGGGGCCGACTCCACTGACACAACTGCACAATGTTTTGGAACGCAACGCAATGGCGATTGGACAACCAGAGCAGGTCATGAAGAATATGTGTCATATGAGAACGACTGATATACAAGAACATCTGCGAACAAAACCTCAAGGCTCTTGGCATCAGCATCTTGTGCTGGGAGGATATTGCCAAGGACTGCACGAGTTGGAGAGGTGAGCTCCGGAACTCACTGAAGGAGGGAGAGGTGAGCTCCGGAACTCACAGAAGGAGGGAGAGGTGAGGTCCGGAACTCACTGAAGGAGGGAGAGGTGAGCTCCGGAACTCACTGCAGGAGGGAGAGGTGAGCTCCGGAACTGACTGAAGGAGGGAGAGGTGAGCTCCGGAACTCACAGAAGGAGGGAGAGGTGAGGTCCGGAACTCACTGAAGGAGGGAGAGGTGAGCTCCGGAACTCACTGCAGGAGGGAGAGGTGAGCTCCGGAACTCACTGAAGGAGGGAGAGGTGAGCTCCGGAACTGACTGAAGGAGGGAGAGGTGAGCTCCGGAACTGACTGAAGGAGGGAGAGGTGAGCTCCGGAACTCACTGAAGGAGGGAGAGGTGAGCTCCGGAACTCACTGAAGGAGGGAGAGGTGAGCTCCGGAACTCACTGAAGGAGGGAGAGGTGAGCTCCAGAACTGACTGAAGGAGGGAGAGGTGAGCTCCGGAACTCACAGAAGGAGGGAGAGGTGAGCTCCGGAACTGACTGAAGGAGGGAAAGGTGAGCTCCGGAACTCACTGAAGGAGGGAGAGGTGAGACTCCCGGAGGCACGAGGAGGAGACACGTACTCAACAGAAGGACAGTTTGCACCGGAATGACACCAGCACCTTCAAGTGCCACCACCGTGCAGGGACTGCCACCTAGGACTGAGCTGCACACTCACAGCAAGGTCTGCAGCTGGGCACGTGAGAGCTCCAGGGCCGGGATCCCGGGGTCGAACGCGGCCGACGGAGGCCCAGAACCACAAAGCCTTCCCCAAGAAGTCTGACGTGAGCGACACGCTGAAGATTCTCGTCGTGGAGCAAGTGAGGCAAGGGAAAACACGTACTACCTTCTGAAAAATTTCATGTCACTGGATCTGCCTGGAAAAAGAACTCATTTGTCGGATCTTGTCTTCCCCAAGAAGATCTACCTGAGCGAGTGACGCTGAGGAATGATTGTAGCCGAGTACGTGAGGCAAGGATGATTTTGTCAGCCGTGACCATCTTTGGGCACAAACTGCATTCTTGCAGGCTTCCTTGGACTGAGAAAGACCAGTATCCGTCCGGCCGTATACATGCAGCCATGCAGTGCCATTTATTGTATCCTGTCCATCTATTTAGCTGAAGTATGTGGGAGGTGGTGAAACGTGTTCAGAAGTTTTTCTTGACGTGGTATTGTCACCGCCGACATCAGCCCCTGAGAAGGCCCTACCATGATATAGACAATGGCTGTGATTTTGGCCATTCGGGGAATGCCATGACCATCTTCAGGGTACTTTAATTATGCTCTCCAAGTGTGTTCGCCAAGAAAGTAATAAAGAGTGAGATAGAAAGTAAAGAAAGACAGAGAAAGTGAGAAAAAGACAACTGTCCCGGAATGGTCACGTGACAAGATTCAGTAGCCGGCAAAGACCGTACTCCAAGGAAGTGTAAAGAGGCAGAGACACAGAGGCAGACAACATCGAAGATGCAGCGAGGACGTAGAAGAGTGGACAGGGAAAGCAGCTTCATTAACAAACCCAAGCCCTGGGTCGTGACCGTGAAAGAAGGAGCCGGTTGGCGCACAACTGTGTAATGTCAACCGAGCTACACTACACGGAGTTTAGAGACATTGGCAAGGCAAATGTGGTGAGTTCCTGGAATGACATTCTTCTCGCACACGGCCTCAAATCCCGGAGTACT
Organism: Theodoxus fluviatilis; assembly: GCA_034096865.1. Classification (NCBI taxonomy): domain Eukaryota; kingdom Metazoa; phylum Mollusca; class Gastropoda; order Cycloneritida; family Neritidae; genus Theodoxus; species Theodoxus fluviatilis. The sequence goes on from JAWQFJ010031070.1 coordinate 29,566, forward strand.
TGGGAAGAATTGTGCAGAAGACAGCCGATAACCGCAAGCTGATCCCCATCAACATGACTAGAGAGAAAAAAACTCCCGTGTCTATGTCCACTGAAATGAATCAGTGACACCAGCATGTGGACAGCGATGTCTTTGCACTTCTGTGGTAAATACTTTTCAAGGGAAAGTGCTTTCGCTGTGGCTTTAGTTTTCTGGCCGGGTAATGTTGACGATAAACTTTGTATACCGTAACCCGAGGTGAATTTTTCATCCGGGAGTAATGTTGACACCTGTCAGGGAAAACTATCGTTAGTCTAATCTCGAACGGAATATAAAAAACGAATAAATTGAACACATCTTGGCAGAAATGTGGGCTTGTCTGCACCCCAAAGGCAATTTCGCACAGAAATATATTACTTGTCAATGTGGGTACAACCCCAAAGTCATAGACAGAAATGTACTCGTGGAAAGTTTCCTCTCCGGGGACCCCTCCGTGATGATGTTCAGCCTCCAGCTTCCTAAAGAAAGGTTAAATGTTCAAGAGTTGTCTATAATTTCAAAGGCAATCAAGAGAATCTTATACTGATACCAGTACTTACCTTAGAATGACCAAAACGTCCAACGAAACTGTTTTTGAGGTGGAGTTTCAAATTTGAATTGTTCATCAGGAGTGATGTAACAACGTGTGTGTGATTAAACTACGGTGAAGTCAAGGGAACTTGCTGTGATTAATTCATTGTGTAGGCCTATCTAAACAACCATCATGTTCACTTACACGTATCTTGTAGTGCTAGAAGGTATAGTTATGTCCAGGCAGCCATTTGCACCGAACTTCTGTTTGCAAAGCTTTACAACGCATTGCCCATAATAAACTTTTCCTACTGATCTGAGGTCATGTGTTGAACATCATGGATTCCAGCTTCCCTTGCATTCAGTGGTCACACTGTCTCATGGATTCCAGCTTCCCTTGCATGCAGTGGTCACACTGCCTCATGGATTCCAGCTTCCCTTGCATGCAGTGGTCACACTGTCTCGTGGATTCTAGCTTCCCTTGCATGCAGTGGTCACACTGTCTCATGGATTTCAGCTTCCCTTGCATGCAGTGGTCACACTGTCTCATGGATTCCAGCTTCCCTTGCATGCAGTGGTCACACTGTCTCATGGATTTCAGCTTCCCTTGCATGCAGTGGTCACACTGTCTCATGGATTCCAGCTTTCCTTGCACGCAGTGGTCACACTGTCTCATGGATTCCAGCTTCCCTTGCATACAGTGGTCACACTGTCTGATGGATTCCAGCTTCCCTTGCATGCAGTGGTCACACTGTCTCATGAAATTTAGCTTCCCTTGCATGCAGTGGTCACAGTGTCTAATGGATTTCAGCTTCCCTTGCCTGCAGTGGTCACACTGTCTCATGGATTTCAGCTTCCCTTGCATGCAGTGGTCACAGTCTCATGGATTCCAGCTTTCCTTGCATGCAGTGGTCACACTGTCTCACGGATTCCAGCTTCCCTTGCATGCAGTGGTCACACTGTCTCATGAAATTTAGCTTCCCTTGCACGCAGTGGTCACACTGTCTCATGAAATTTAGCTTCCCTTGCATGCAGTGGTCACACTCTCTGATGGATTCCAGCTTCGCTTGCATGCAGTGGTCACACTGTCTCATGGATTCCAGCTTCCTTTGCATGCAATGGTCACACTGTCTCATGAAATTTAGCTTCCCTTGCATGCAGTGGTCACACTGTCTCATGGATTTCAGCTTCCCTTGCATGCAGTGGTCACAGTCTCATGGATTCCAGCTTCCCTTGCATGCAGTGGTCACACTGTCTCATGAAATTTAGCTTCCCTTGCATGCAGTGGTCACACTGCCTCATGGATTTCAGCTTCCCTTGCATGCAGTGGTCACACTGTCTCATGGATTCCAGCTTTCCTTGCATGCAGTGGTCACACTGTCTCATGGATTCCAGCTTCCCTTGCATGCAGTGGTCACACTGTCTCATGAAATTTAGCTTCCCTTGCATGCAGTGGTCACACTGTCTCATGGATTTCAGCTTCCCTTGCATGCAGTGGTCACACTGTCTCATGGATTTCAGCTTCCCTTGCATGCAGTGGTCACACTGTCTGATGGATTCCAGCTTCCCTTGTACGCAGTGGTCACACTGTCTCATGAAATTTAGCTTCCCTTGCATGCAGTGGTCACACTGTCTGATGGATTCCAGCTTCCCTTGCATGCAGTGGTCACACTGTCTAATGGATTCCAGCTTCCCTTGCATGCAGTGGTCACAGTCTCATGCAGTGGTCACTGTCTGATGGATTCCAGCTTCCCTTGAATGCAGTGGTCACACTGTCTAATGGATTCCAGCTTCCCTTGCATGCAGTGGTCACCGTCTCATGGATTCCAGCTTCCCTTGCATGCAGTGGTCACACTGTCTGATGGATTCCAGCTTCCATTGCATGCAGTGGTCACACTCTCATGGATTCCAGCTTCCCTTGCATGCAGTGGTCACACCGTCTAATGGATTCCAGCTTCCCTTGCATGCAGTGGTCACACTGTCTCATGGATTTCAGCTTCCCTTGCATGCAGTGGTCACACTGTCTCATGGATTCCACCTTCGCTTGCATGCAGTGGTCACACTGTCTCACGGATTCCAGCTTCCCTTGCATGCAGTGGTCACACTGTCTAATGGGTTCCAGCTTCCCTTGCATGCAGTGGTCACACAGCTGCTCTTTCACTGAAGCAACTCCAGACATGATTTGAATGGTTGTGGTTCGGGATGGTGTGTGAAGGCAATGAACAAAGTGTGGTTTATTTATAGCCTCATCTCTCAAGCTTGGGTCTCAAACCGCTCAGCTCTTTAACCCCTGATCACTGGGCCGCCTGACTAACCCCTGATCACTGGGCCGCCTGACTAATCCTTTAACCCCTGATCACTGGGCCGCCTGACTAATCCTTTAACCCCTGATCACTGGGCCGCCTGACTAACCCCTGATCACTGGGCCGCCTGACTAACCCCTGATCACTGGGCCGCCTGACTAATCCTTCACACTGGCACCGGACGACAAGCAGTGACTGATGGATGGGACGCCCGCAGTCAGGCACCAGCACCATCTCCACTCCCTGGGAAGTACTCTCATCTCAGGCTGGCTCACGGCGCCACACAAGAGCTAATCGCTCTACAGTGTGCCATCGCGGCCCTCACGTATACCCGGTTTAACTCCTGGGTGAAGACGAGCAATGCTAGGCAGGCAGCTAGCCCAAGGATGCAGCTAGATCCGCAAATCTGCCACAGTCACTAGCGTTACCCGCCAGGGACCGCGGCTGCGCGCTCTTACCACGTGACTACAGAAAGAAAACTTATTAAAAGGTGTAGAGATGATTTGCTCTCGGTCTGTTTCCATACTTGACATTCTCAAAACATTCTGAGTATTTCTTCTACATGCACGTGGTCATGAACACACAGAATTGCGTTGAAACTGATCATGTGCATATACCTACATGTAAATCACAGACAGACAGACACACAACAAGAATCCAATGTACAGAAAAGGAAAGAAAAATATGTTAATGGCGCTTTTATTGAAAGTATATGCTAATGATATGCAGACTGAAACAGAGTCCACACGTATCTCGCAGTTTGATTGACATGCTGCTTTACGCATCAGGCGTTAGAGGTACAGGCTCGCGCATTTCCCTCTCAAAGACACCACTGTGCCCAGTCGCAACAACCAAGAACTGGTAGGTATGCTACAGCGGCATCTTATCTTCCATAACATGGAGAGAAACTCCACCTCGTCTACCTTTATATCTCGTAAATGAATGGACTTAACTGATCGCATACGCAGTCATTCGGTAGGCCGTACGCGCTGCTCAAGTCTGTTTGCACTTCAGTCCAGTTTTTGCCCCCACGGAAGCTGTTGGGTTCACCTCAGAACCACGGCGCGTTCAAGGGTCTTCCGTCTATCCAGACCCATTGACCAGTGCTGGTCTTCATTCCGCCCACAAAGAGGTTGACCTGGAGGCTTCTTGAAACGTATGGTCACGAAAATACACTCACTCCAATCGAAAGTGCCAGCAAAGACTTGAAAGAACAACTGCAAGCTCCACACCGAGGGAAGCAATGAAGGTTTGCATGCATGAGCAATCGTACTGAGAGGTGTGATTAGAACTGACACATCGTGAGTTCGCTCCATCGACAAGAGACGTCCAACACGCACTCACACACACACACACACACACACACACACACACACACAAACACACACACACACACACACACACAAACACACACACACACACATAAACACACACACACACACACATAAACACACACAAACAAACAAACAAACACACACACACACGCACACAAACACACACAAACAAACAAACACACACACAAACACACACAAAAACACACATCCACACACACGCACATATACGCGCGCACACACACACACACACACGCACACACACACACCTGCATGCATACACGCACAAGAACGGGCTCGCAGATGTGTGAGGAAGCGCACACTCACTTACACACACAGGAGCATAGTTCTCAAATGAAAGAAAAGTTTGCCTTTGTATGTTCGTGATATACGGTACCCATGAAGACCAGTCTGAACGCTTGACGTTGAAGAAGGTTCGCTGTTGAGAACCTGACGTCGAAACGATGTCTTCGGCTGTGATCATCTCCGGGTACATCCTGCTTTCATCGAGGCTGGCGTGGATGGAAAACGACTTGCACTCGGTCTCGAGAGAGCACTGAACGGCGCAGCGACCTGCGCTATACATGTAATCTGTCTCGCAAGTTCCCCGCACAAGGTTTCTTTTGTACAGAGTTTTCGTCCCCCGCATCCGAGGGAGGAGCAGCAGCAGAAGACTACAGATGAGCAGCCTGTGATCACGACTTTCCATCTCCATCTCATAAGGGAGAGGAAAAGTCATATGTGGCACCGATGTTCTAAGACATCGAAAAGAATCCCCACTGTGGCTTTCCTGAACGATCAGATGCTTTTAACTGCTCTCATTATCAATCATCTCATCTTTCTCTTCTCTCTCTCTCTCTCTCTCTCTCTCTCTCTCTCTCTCTCTTCTCTCTCTCTATCTCTCTCTCCCCCTTCTCTCTCTCTCTCTCTCTCTCTCTCTGTCTCTCTCTCTCTCTCTGTCTCTCTCTCTCTCTCTCTCTCTCTCTCTCTCTCTCTCTCTGTGTCGTGTGTGTTTTTGCGCGCGCGCACGTGTGTGTATGCGTGCGTGTGCGCGTGTGTGTGTGTGTGTGTGTGCATTTCTGTGCGTGTGTGTGTGTGCGTGCGTGTATATGTGTAGGCGTATGAGTGTGGGTGCATTTGTGCGTGTGTGTGTGTGTGTGTGTGTGTGTGTGTGTGTGTGTGTGTGTGTGTGTGTGTGTGTGTGTGTGTGTGTGTGTGCGTGCGTTCGTGTGCGTGCATGTGTGTGTAGTGCTCTGCACTGTATCGTCATCGTTCAAGGCAGAACAGTGAAAGGGCTGAGGTGGCACAGATCAGCCGCGGATTAGCAAGATTATCGAGCCCTCGCCTCAAGTCGGCACTTGGCGTTGTGTCCAAGCCGAGGTGAACACATCTCGGGTGGGCTTCCTACCCTAGTGAACAACCGGGTGTTGGAACTGGGAGCGAGAAACAGTTGCGGGTTGCGTGGTTTGAAGTGGAGAGAGCATTGCACAGTGCGGTTCGCTGTTCTGGAATCTCTCTGCCCTCACCCGGGACTTCCGGACGAGGGGAGATATTCGAGGGTTGTGCCGAATGGACACACACGTATTGTGGAAGTAACTAAAGTTGGAAACTGTGTCGTACTAGCGGGCGCTGTTTTTGATAAAACTGTGGTTAAGCCTTCCATCTTTGACAGAACTCGAGCTCAGTGACTGGAACTACCCAATGATTTCCAAGAATCCTTCGAGGAAAGTTGTGTTATTTCGCAGGCACCTAATTCCTGACGACGAGTTGGGGTCGGCGTGAGTAACTCCTTTTCAACAACCTTGGACTTTAACAAGTATCAGTGTTTTGCTTAATTCAAACGGGATTGTCTCGGTAGTGGGCTTGTGGTGTGGAAATTGTCATCGAAACTCATGGTAGCCTCGTAGGGTTAAATCCTCACAAGTTGTGCTTGAAGCAAATTGCTGATGTTTATTGTCGGATTGTCTCAAAAAGGAGATTTCATTTTTCAATTGACACTGAACGACAAGGACATCTTCTAGCAGGTTGTCATTAAATCATCTTGTTTTCTGTGGACAACTGTTGAAAGTCTTTCCCTAAAAGTCGCGCCTACAAAAGTTCTGCACGGATCTCGTTACGTTACAGCCGCCTGTATTGTTAATCCCCGCTGAGGTGGCTGTGTGGCTTATGGAGGGCAACAATGCGTCTGTTTGGCTGCGAGTTTACGCTGCCATGAGCACACCTGCGTCACGCATTGCTGATGAGGGATCAACGGTCGTCGACCAACGCCCAACAGACGGAAAAGCATTAGGTTTTTGTTCGACGTCATACGTTCATTAATGGGGATGGAGGTTTGGTTCACAAGCTTCAGGTATTGACTTCCTCATCCAATTCTGTTCAACTGAAAATCTCTCCTTGAAACAAAGTGGGATTTTTTTGTCTTCCAAACTGTGACAAGCATCGTTGTTACTTGGTAGAATAGAAGACCAAAGCTGTACTATGACATTTTGAGGGCAAAATTTCTTTGATAGCTAGTTTCGTCGAATGCTGAAAGAAAGCATTTTCCTTTGTCTCAAGAGTGAAGGCGTTCTGCATACTTTACACAACTGAGCATTCCCCACCCAGGAGTAAAAACATCAGGGAAATCGTGCCATAATATTCACTGCAGTTGATTGTGGGCAAAGAACGGTAAAAAAAAAATCACACCGCAGTGTTTTGCTTATAGTTATAGATAAAAGCGTACGATGTTGATCGCAGCAAAAAATGTTAATGTGTCTTTATCAAAACAAAGGCACACCTTAACACCCAGAATATATTCCGACTAGCTTTCAAGCCCTTTGAGCCAATCTATTTCGAGTTCAGTAACTCTCTGAGAGGAAATACACCTGAGCAAGACAAATCTGTGAGATTTCGTCTGTAAAGTGATGAAGCATGTTTCTTCTTCATGGCGACATAGACTTTTAGTGGCAATAGCTGCTATAGTTGCAGTTTGGGGAATCATAGTTTGGAACGTAGTCTAAAGAGTAGACATCTTAGAGGTCCAGTTGGCATCGTCACTTTCATTAAAGAAACGTTAAAACATTTTGTTAACTATTTTGGTTACTTCTGTGATAATTTCAACAGCAAAATGTTCACCAAAGACATAAATATTCGTGAAAAATACGTGCCATGTGCACAGTTACTGCACGGGGCGTTGATACATTAGAAAATTTATAGGTTAAAAAAACTTTAATTGAACCTCAGCATGCAATACTTTCATCCGGCGCTTAAAAGAGTACATACAAATCATTTTACCTATAGTCCCGAGTCTAGCGACTGAATTTATCTTACTACGTGCTTTGATTTGATAGTTTTCAAAGAAACAATTATTTCTTCTACATGTATGAAGCAAGCCAGTGGGTGTCATCTCTATGTGAAGGAGTATTAATCATGGCGACCTCGCACGCGGCGAGAACGCCATCTCCATAACTTTGCTGTCTCACGCGCCCTGTGAGGCCTGCCAGATCAAGTGGAGGGAACAGCAGCGCATTTTGAGAGGTGAACATAGAGTGGGTCAAGATGAAGTTCGAGGCACTGGTCACCCCCGGCTGTGTGGATATGGACAGCTCCCTGGCTGTGACGGGACGCAGCTTCAGATCCAAGGAAGCCTCCCGCCTGCCTCGCTATGTGTATCGACGTCACGTCCAGGGCGATTGCAGCGCCCTCAACAGGGTAAGAGTAACCTCCTCTTTTCTTGACTTTTCCAGTCTACGATGAGACAAAAGTCGTGGAGATTCAGTGTTGTTTGACGTGATATGTACAGGAGTCATTAGCGAGACATAGAGCGTCCTCCACCAACTTGGCTTTGGTCGAGTTGGTATGTAAATGAGGGTGCGCGCGCAACACAACCATTCGCAACACAGAAGAAAGTGTTATCTGTTTATGTCGAATAGAACAGCAGAACGAATTTTCCTTTCCCTTTGATGTGGAATGACGAATTTGGTATCCAAGAGTAAGAGGTGGAGGTCCCATTGCTTGGCCTCCGCTCCTGGTCAGGATCTCTCCTGCGGCGGCGGGGTGGCACGGGGTTGGGGGGGGGGGGTGGGGTTGGGGTTGGGGGGGGGGGTTTCCCCCAATCTTTTCTCTTTTCTTCTTTTTCCTTCTTTGTAGCAACGTGGTTAGGGTAGGGGGGGAGGGGGTAGGGGGGTGGGGGGTAAGGAGGGTAGGAAGGAGGGAGGTAGGGGGGGGGGAGGAGAATAGGGGGAGAAGTAGGAAGAGTAGGGTGGTAGGAGGAGGAGGAGAGAAGAGGGGAGAGAAAGGAGGGGAAGAAGGA
>JAWQFJ010031071.1:0-12227 GCA_034096865.1 Theodoxus fluviatilis
GTGCAACCAATACAGTGAGAGTCGTGCAACCAATACAGTGAGAGTCGTGCAACCAATACAGTGAGAGTCGTGCAACCAATACAGTGAGAGTCGTGCAACCAATACAGTGAGAGTCGTGCAACCAATACAGTGAGAGTCGTGCAACCAATACAGTGAGAGTCGTGCAACCAATACAGTGAGAGTCGTGCAACCATACAGTGAGAGTCGTGCAACCAATACAGTGAGAGTCGTGCAACCAATACAGTGAGAGTCGTGCAACCAATACAGTGAGAGTCGTGCAACCAATACAGTGAGAGTCGTGCAACCAATACAGTGAGAGTCGTGCAACCAATACAGTGAGAGTCGTGCAACCAATACAGTGAGAGTCGTGCAACCAATACAGTGAGAGTCGTGCAACCAATACAGTGAGAGTCGTGCAACCAATACAGTGAGAGTCGTGCAACCAATACAGTGAGAGTCGTGCAACCAATACAGTGAGAGTCGTGCAACAATACAGTGAGAGTCGTGCAACCAATACAGTGAGAGTCGTGCAACCAATACAGTGAGAGTCGTGCAACCAATACAGTGAGAGTCGTCGCAACCAATACAAGTGAGAGTCGTTGCAACCAATACAGTGAGAGTCGTGCAACCAATACAGTGAGAGTCGTGCAACCAATACAATGAGAGTCGTGCAACCAATACAGTGAGAGTCGTGCAACCAATACAGTGAGAGTCGTGCAACCAATACAATGAGAGTCGTGCAACCAATACAGTGAGAGTCGTGCAACCAATACAGTGAGAGTCGTGCAACCAATACAATGAGAGTCGTGCAACCAATACAGTGAGAGTCGTGCAACCAATACAGTGAGAGTCGTGCAACCAATACAATGAGAGTCGTGCAACCAATACAGTGAGAGTCGTGCAACCAATACAGTGAGAGTCGTGCAACCAATACAGTGAGAGTCGTGCAACCAATACAGTGAGAGTCGTGCAACCAATACAGTGAGAGTCGTGCAACCAATACAGTGAGAGTCGTGCAACCAATACAGTGAGAGTCGTGCAACCAATACAGTGAGAGTCGTGCAACCAATACAGTGAGAGTCGTGCAACCAATACAGTGAGAGTCGTGCAACCAATACAGTGAGAGTCGTGCAACCAATACAGTGAGAGTCGTGCAACCAATACAGTGAGAGTCGTGCAACCAATACAGTGAGAGTCGTGCAACCAATACAGTGAGAGTCGTGCAACCAATACAGTGAGAGTCGTGCAACCAATACAGTGAGAGTCGTGCAACCAATACAGTGAGAGTCGTGCAACCAATACAGTGAGAGTCGTGCAACCAATACAGTGAGAGTCGTGCAACCAATACAGTGAGAGTCGTGCAACCAATACAGTGAGAGTCGTGCAACCAATACAGTGAGAGTCGTGCAACCAATACAGTGAGAGTCGTGCAACCAATACAGTGAGAGTCGTGCAACCAATGCAATGAGAGTCGTGCAACCAATACAGTGAGAGTCGTGCAACCAATACAGTGAGAGTCGTGCAACCAATACAGTGAGAGTCGTGCAACCAATACAATGAGAGTCGTGCAAACCAATACAGTGAGAGTCGTTGTGCAACCAATACAGTGAGAGTAGTGCAACCAATACAGTGAGAGTCGTGCAACCAATACAATGAGAGTCGTACAACCAATACAGTGAGAAGTCGTGCAACCAATACATGAGAGTCGTGCAACCAATACATGAGAGTCGTGCAACCTATACAGTGAGAGTCGTGCAACCAATCCAGTGAGAGTCGTGCAACCAATACAGTGAGAGTCGTGCAACCAATACAGTGAGAGTCCATGCAACCAATACAAGTGAGAGTTGTGCAACAATACAATGAAGTCATGCAACCAATACCGTGAGAGTTGTGCAACCAATACAGTGAGAGTCGTGCAACCAATACAGTGAGAGTCGTGCAACCAATACAGTGAGAGTCGTGCAACCAATACAGTGAGAGTCGTGCAACCAATACAGTGAGAGTCGTGCAACCAATACAGTGAGAGTCGTGCAACCAATACAGTGAGAGTCGTGCAACCAATACAGTGAGAGTCGTGCAACCAATACAGTGAGAGTCGTGCAACCAATACAGTGAGAGTCGTGCAACCAATACAGTGAGAGTCGTGCAACCAATACAGTGAGAGTCGTGCAACCAATACAGTGAGAGTCGTGCAACCAATACAATGAGAGTCGTGCAACCAATACAGTGAGAGTCGTGCAACCAATACAGTGAGAGTCGTGGCAACCAATACAGTGAGAGTCGTGCAACCAATACAGTGAGAGTCGTGCAACCAATACAGTGAGAGTCGTGCAACCAATACAGTGAGAGTCGTGCAACCAATACAGTGAGAGTCGTGCAACCAATACAGTGAGAGTCGTGCAACCAATACAGTGAGAGTCGTGCAACCAATACAGTGAGAGTCGTGCAAACCAATACAGTGAGAGTCGTGCAACCAATACAGTGAGAGTCGTGCAACCAATACAGTGAGAGTCGTGCAACCAATACAGTGAGAGTCGTGCAACCAATACAGTGAGAGTCGTGCAACCAATACAGTGAGAGTCGTGCAACCAATACAGTGAGAGTCGTGCAACCAATACAATGAGAGTCGTGCAACCAATACAGTGAGAGTCGTGCAACCAATACAATGAGAGTCGTGCAACCAATACAATGAGAGTCGTGCAACCAATACAGTGAGAGTCGTGCAACCAATACAATGAGAGTCGTGCAACCAATACAATGAGAGTCGTGCAACCAATACAGTGAGAGTCGTGCAACCAATACAGTGAGAGTCGTGCAACCAATACAGTGAGAGTCGTGCAACCAATACAATGAGAGTCGTGCAACCAATACAGTGAAGTCGTGCAACCAATACAGTGAGAGTCGTGCAACCAATACAGTGAGAGTCGTGCAACCAATACAGTGAGAGTCGTGCAACCAATACAGTGAGAGTCGTGCAACCAATACAATGAGAGTCGTGCAACCAATACAGTGAGAGTCGTGCAACCAATACAGTGAGAGTCGTGCAACCAATACAATGAGAGTCGTGCAACCAATACAGTGAGAGTCGTGCAACCAATACAGTGAGAGTCGTGCAACCAATACAGTGAGAGTCGTGCAACCAATACAGTGAGAGTCGTGCAACCAATACAGTGAGAGTCGTGCAACCAATACAGTGAGAGTCGTGCAACCAATACAGTGAGAGTCGTGCAACCAATACAGTGAGAGTCGTGCAACCAATACAGTGAGAGTCGTGCAACCAATACAGTGAGAGTCGTGCAACCAATACAGTGAGAGTCGTGCAACCAATACAATGAGAGTCGTGCAACCAATACAGTGAGAGTCGTGCAACCAATACAATGAGAGTCGTGCAACCAATACGATGAGAGTCCTGCAACCAATACATGAGAGTCGTGCAACCAATACATGAGAGTCGTGCAACCAATACAGTGAGATTCGTGCAACCAATACAGTGAGAGTCGTGCAACCAATACAATGAGAGTCGTGCAACCAATACAGTGAGAGTCGTGCAACCAATACAGTGAAGTCGTGCAACCAATACAGTGAATTCGTGCAACCAATACAGTGAGAGTCATGCAACCAATACAGTGAGAGTTGTACAACCATTACAATGAGAGTTGGGCAATCAATACAGTGAGAGTCGTGCAACCAATACAGTGAGAGTTGTACAACCAATACAATGAGAGTCGTGCAACCAATACAGTAAGAGTCGTGCAACCAATACAATAAGAGTCGTGCAACCAATACAATAAGAGTCGTGCAACCAATGCAATGAGAGTCGTGCAACCAATACAGTGAGAGTCGTGCAACCAATACAGTGAGAGTCGTGCAACCAATACAATGAGAGTCGTGCAACCAATGCAATGAGAGTCGTGCAACCAATGCAATGAGAGTCGTGCAACCAATACAGTGAGAGTCGTGCAACCAATACAATGAGAGTCGTGCAACCAATACAGTGAGTGTCGTGCAACCAATACAGTGACAGTCGTGCAACCAATACAGTGAGAGTCGTGCAACCAATACAGTGAAGTCGTGCAACCAATGCAATGAGAGTCGTGCAACCAATACAATGAGAGTCGTGCAACCAATACAGTGAGTGTCGTGCAACCAATACAGTGAGTGTCGTGCAACCAATACAGTGAGAGTCGTGCAACCAATACAGTGACAGTCGTGCAACCAATACAGTGAGAGTCGTGCAACCAATACAGTGAGAGTCGTGCAACCAATACAATGAGAGTCGTGCAACCAATACAGTGAGAGTCGTGCAACCAATACAGTGAGAGTCGTGCAACCAATACAATGAGAGTCGTGCAACCAATGCAATGAGAGTCGTGCAACCAATGCAATGAGAGTCGTGCAACCAATACAGTGAGAGTCGTGCAACCAATACAGTGAGAGTCGTGCAACCAGTACATTGAGAAAACAGACATCCAGGGACTCTAGACGACATGCGCTTTCAGTCTTTATTCAGTTTTACCGATTTAGATACGTGTTTTAGGGCTTTTTCTGATCTCCGAAAAAAGCCAAAAAAGTAACTGACAGTTAGTTTTGACTGAGCTAAAGTACGGAAACCTCATAGGGAGATTTCCAATTGTGCTACAGCTGTTTTCAGAGGTTGTAACGTATGAGACTGTCTTGTAATATTTTGCTTGCACATGTTCATGTTCTGGTCGAATCTTTCAGGAAATATCCGTGGCATGCACAATTAAAACCACAATATGCCACATACCAAAAATGATGTTTGCTCACAATATATATGAATGTACCCTGTATGTCCAATTTATTACCAGAAGTTGCAGGTCATTGCTAATATACAGCTAGCAAGATCCACCTATGGGACAAGCTGTAAGAATAATGGTAATCACAATGACTATGCCGATTACAATGACGACGACGACGACAACGATGAAGATAATGACGACTTTGACAATGATTGCTAAGCCTAATAGACATAGGACCTAACGTACCAATGATGGAAACGTCGGGTAGTTCGCTGGAAGAAGTACCCCACGTCATGAGTGCAAGTTTCCTCGTGGAAGCAGCAGCGACCTGCAACCCATGGAAGGCAAAGTCATAAATGTAGCGTTGTCTCATATCTTTCTTCTGATGCTGAGATTATGATCTTTGTGGTGTTGGGAGTTGCTGTACAAACTAGAAAATACTAGAGATCTTTGTGGTGTTGGGGGTTGCTGTACAAACTAGAAAATACTATAGATCTTTGTGGTGTTGGGGGTTGCTGTACAACCTAAAAAACACTATAGATCGTTGTGGATTTGGGAGCTGCTATACAAACAAGAAAACATTCCAGATCGTTGTATTGTTGGGAGTTGCTGTACAACCTAGAATACACTATAGATCGTTGTGGATTTGGGAGTTGCTGTACAAAGTAGATAGCACTCCTGGCCAGTGTGGTGTTGGGAGTTGCTGTACTAACTAGACAATATTATAGATCGTTGTGGTGTTGGGGTTGCTGTACAAAGTAGTAAAAACTCTTTGCTAGTGTGTTGTTGGGAGTTGCTGCACAAACTAGGAACCACCACATGTATAGATCGTCGTGGATTTGGAAGCTGCTGTACAACTAGATAACAATATAGATCGTTGCGGTGTTGGGGGTTGCTGTAAAACTAGAAAACACTATAGATCGTCGTGGATTTGGAAGCTGCTGTACAAACTAGAAAACAATATAGATCGTTGTGGTGTTGGAGATTGCTGTGCAAACTAGAGAACACTATAGATCGTTGTGGTGTTGGGAGTTGCTGTGCAAACTAGAGAACACTATAGATCGTTGTGGTGTTGGGAGTTGCTGTGCAAACTAGAGAACACTATAGATCGTTGCGGTGTTGGGGGTTGCTGTGCAAACTAGAGAACACTATAGATCGTTGTGGTGTTGGGAGCTGCTGTACAAACTAGAGAACACTATAGATCGTTGCGGTGTTGGGGGTTGCTGTACAAACTAGAGAACACTATAGATCGTTACGGTGTTGGGGGTTGCTGTACAAACTAGAGAACAATATAGATCGTTGTGGTGTTGGGAGTTGCTGTACAAACTAGAGAACACTATAGATCGTTGCGGTGTTGGGGGTTGCTGTACAAACTAGAGAACACTATAGATCGTTGTGGTGTTGGAGATTGCTGTACAAACTAGAGAACACTATAGATCGTTGTGGTGTTGGAGATTGCTGTACAAACTAGAGAACACTATAGATCGTTGCGGTGTTGGAGATTGCTGTGCAAACTAGAGAACACTATAGATCGTTGTGGTGTTGGGAGTTGCTGTGCAAACTAGAGAACACTATAGATCGTTGTGGTGTTGGAGATTGCTGTACAAACTAGAGAACACTATAGATCGTTGCGGTGTTGGGAGTTGCTGTACAAACTAGAGAACACTATAGATCGTTGTGGTGTTGGGGGTTGCTGTACAAACTAGAGAACACTATAGATCGTTACGGTGTTGGGAGTTGCTGTGCAAACTAGAGAACACTATAGATCGTTGCGGTGTTGGGAGTTGCTGTACAAACTAGAGAACACTATAGATCGTTGTGGTGTTGGGAGTTGCTGTACTAACTAGAGAACACTATAGATCGTTGCGGTGTTGGGAGTTGCTGTGCAAACTAGAGAACACTATAGATCGTTGCGGTGTTGGAGATTGCTGTACAAACTAGAGAACAATATAGATCGTTGTGGTGTTGGGAGTTGCTGTACAAACTAGAGAACACTATAGATAGTTGTGGTGTTGGGAGTTGCTGTGCACACTAGAGAAAACTATAGATCGTTGTGGTGTTGGAGATTGCTGTGCAAACTAGAGAACAATATAGATCGTTGCGGTGTTGGGAGTTGCTGTGCAAACTAGAGAACAATATAGATCGTTGCGGTGTTGGGAGTTGCTGTGCAAACTAGAGAACACTATAGATCGTTGTGGTGTTGGGAGTTGCTGTACAAACTAGAGAACAATATAGATCGTTGCGGTGTTGGGAGTTGCTGTACAAACTTGAAAACACTATAGATCGTTGCGGTGCTGGGGGTTGCTGTACAAACTAGAGAACAATATAGATCGTTGTGGTGTTGGAGATTGCTGTACAAACTAGAGAACACTATAGATCGTTGCGGTGCTGGGGGTTGCTGTACAAACTAGAGAACAATATAGATCGTTGTGGTGTTGGGAGTTGCTGTACAAACTATAGAACACTATAGATCGTTGTGGTGTTGGGAGTTGCTGTACAAACTAGAGAACACTATAGATCGTTGCGGTGTTGGGGGTTGCTGTAAAACTTGAAAACACAATAGATCGTTGTGGTGTTGGAGATTGCTCTACAAACTTGAAAACACTATAGATCGTTGTGGTGCTGGGGGTTGCTGTAAAACTAGAAAACAATATAGATCGTTGTGGTGTTGGAGATTGCTGTAAAACTAGAAAACAATATAGATCGTTGTGGTGTTGGAGATTGCTCTACAAACTTGAAAACACTATAGATCGTTGTGGTGCTGGGGGTTGCTGTACAAACTAGAGAACACTATAGATCGTTGTGGTGTTGGGAGTTGCTGTACAAACTAGAGAACACTATAGATCGTTGCGGTGTTGGGGGTTGCTGTAAAACTTGAAAACACAATAGATCGTTGTGGTGTTGGAGATTGCTGTACAAACTAGAAAACACTATAGATCGTTGTGGTGTTGGGGGTTGCTGTAAAACTAGAAAACAATATAGATCGTTGTGGTGTTGGAGGTTGCTGTAAAACTAGAAAACAATATAGATCGTTGTGGTGTTGGAGATTGCTCTACAAACTTGAAAACACTATAGATCGTTGTGGTGCTGGGGGTTGCTGTAAAACTAGAGAACACTATAGATCGTTGTGGTGTTGGAGATTGCTGTACAAACTAGAGAACACTATAGATCGTTGTGGTGTTGGAGATTGCTGTACAAACTAGAGAACACTATAGATAGTTGTGGTGTTGGAGATTGCTGTACAAACTAGAGAACACTATAGATAGTTGTGGTGTTGGGAGTTGCTGTACAAACTAGAGAACACTATAGATCGTTGCGGTGTTGGGAGTTGCTGTGCAAACTAGAGAACACTATAGATCGTTGCGGTGTTGGAGATTGCTGTACAAACTAGAGAACAATATAGATCGTTGTGGTGTTGGGAGTTGCTGTACAAACTAGAGAACCCTATAGATAGTTGTGGTGTTGGGAGTTGCTGTGCAAACTAGAGAACACTATAGATCGTTGCGGTGTTGGAGATTGCTGTACAAACTAGAGAACAATATAGATCGTTGTGGTGTTGGGAGTTGCTGTACAAACTAGAGAACACTATAGATAGTTGTGGTGTTGGGAGTTGCTGTACAAACTAGAGAACACTATAGATCGTTGTGGTGTTGGGAGTTGCTGTACAAACTAGAGAACACTATAGATCGTTGTGGTGTTGGAGATTGCTGTACAAACTAGAGAACACTATAGATAGTTGTGGTGTTGGGAGTTGCTGTACAAACTAGAGAACACTATAGATCGTTGCGGTGTTGGAGATTGCTGTACAAACTAGAGAACAATATAGATCGTTGTGGTGTTGGGAGTTGCTGTACAAACTAGAGAACACTATAGATGTGGTGTTGGGAGTTGCTGTGCAAACTAGAGAACACTATAGATCGTTGCGGTGTTGGAGATTGCTGTACAAACTAGAGAACAATATAGATCGTTGTGGTGTTGGGAGTTGCTGTACAAACTAGAGAACACTATAGATAGTTGTGGTGTTGGGAGTTGCTGTACAAACTAGAGAACACTATAGATCGTTGTGGTGTTGGGAGTTGCTGTACAAACTAGAGAACACTATAGATCGTTGTGGTGTTGGGAGTTGCTGTGCAAACTAGAGAACACTATAGATCGTTGTGGTGTTGGGAGTTGCTGTACAAACTAGAGAACACTATAGATCGTTGTGGTGTTGGGAGTTGCTGTACAAACTAGAGAACACTATAGATCGTTGCGGTGTTGGGAGTTGCTGTGCAAACTAGAGAACACTATAGATCGTTGTGGTGTTGGGAGTTGCTGTACAAACTAGAGAACACTATAGATCGTTGCGGTGTTGGGAGTTGCTGTGCAAACTAGAGAACACTATAGATCGTTGCGGTGTTGGGAGTTGCTGTGCAAACTAGAGAACACTATAGATCGTTGCGGTGTTGGGAGTTGCTGTACAAACTAGAGAACACTATAGATCGTTGCGGTGTTGGGAGTTGCTGTGCAAACTAGAGAACACTATAGATCGTTGCGGTGTTGGAGATTGCTGTACAAACTAGAGAACAATATAGATCGTTGTGGTGTTGGGAGTTGCTGTACAAACTAGAGAACACTATAGATAGTTGTGGTGTTGGGAGTTGCTGTGCACACTAGAGAAAACTATAGATCGTTGTGGTGTTGGAGATTGCTGTGCAAACTAGAGAACAATATAGATCGTTGCGGTGTTGGGAGTTGCTGTGCAAACTAGAGAACAATATAGATCGTTGCGGTGTTGGGAGTTGCTGTGCAAACTAGAGAACACTATAGATCGTTGTGGTGTTGGGAGTTGCTGTACAAACTAGAGAACAATATAGATCGTTGCGGTGTTGGGAGTTGCTGTACAAACTTGAAAACACTATAGATCGTTGCGGTGCTGGGGGTTGCTGTACAAACTAGAGAACAATATAGATCGTTGTGGTGTTGGAGATTGCTGTACAAACTAGAGAACACTATAGATCGTTGCGGTGCTGGGGGTTGCTGTACAAACTAGAGAACAATATAGATCGTTGTGGTGTTGGGAGTTGCTGTACAAACTATAGAACACTATAGATCGTTGTGGTGTTGGGAGTTGCTGTACAAACTAGAGAACACTATAGATCGTTGCGGTGTTGGGGGTTGCTGTAAAACTTGAAAACACAATAGATCGTTGTGGTGTTGGAGATTGCTCTACAAACTTGAAAACACTATAGATCGTTGTGGTGCTGGGGGTTGCTGTAAAACTAGAAAACAATATAGATCGTTGTGGTGTTGGAGATTGCTGTAAAACTAGAAAACAATATAGATCGTTGTGGTGTTGGAGATTGCTCTACAAACTTGAAAACACTATAGATCGTTGTGGTGCTGGGGGTTGCTGTACAAACTAGAGAACACTATAGATCGTTGTGGTGTTGGGAGTTGCTGTACAAACTAGAGAACACTATAGATCGTTGCGGTGTTGGGGGTTGCTGTAAAACTTGAAAACACAATAGATCGTTGTGGTGTTGGAGATTGCTCTACAAACTTGAAAACACTATAGATCGTTGTGGTGCTGGGGGTTGCTGTAAAACTAGAAAACAATATAGATCGTTGTGGTGTTGGAGATTGCTGTAAAACTAGAAAACAATATAGATCGTTGTGGTGTTGGAGATTGCTCTACAAACTTGAAAACACTATAGATCGTTGTGGTGCTGGGGGTTGCTGTAAAACTAGAGAACACTATAGATCGTTGTGGTGTTGGAGATTGCTGTACAAACTAGAGAACACTATAGATCGTTGTGGTGTTGGAGATTGCTGTACAAACTAGAGAACACTATAGATAGTTGTGGTGTTGGAGATTGCTGTACAAACTAGAGAACACTATAGATAGTTGTGGTGTTGGGAGTTGCTGTACAAACTAGAGAACACTATAGATCGTTGCGGTGTTGGGAGTTGCTGTGCAAACTAGAGAACACTATAGATCGTTGCGGTGTTGGAGATTGCTGTACAAACTAGAGAACAATATAGATCGTTGTGGTGTTGGGAGTTGCTGTACAAACTAGAGAACCCTATAGATAGTTGTGGTGTTGGGAGTTGCTGTGCAAACTAGAGAACACTATAGATCGTTGTGGTGTTGGAGATTGCTGTACAAACTAGAGAACAATATAGATCGTTGTGGTGTTGGGAGTTGCTGTACAAACTAGAGAACACTATAGATAGTTGTGGTGTTGGGAGTTGCTGTACAAACTAGAGAACACTATAGATAGTTGTGGTGTTGGGAGTTGCTGTACAAACTAGAGAACACTATAGATCGTTGTGGTGTTGGAGATTGCTGTACAAACTAGAGAACACTATAGATAGTTGTGGTGTTGGGAGTTGCTGTACAAACTAGAGAACACTATAGATCGTTGCGGTGTTGGAGATTGCTGTACAAACTAGAGAACAATATAGATCGTTGTGGTGTTGGGAGTTGCTGTACAAACTAGAGAACACTATAGATAGTTGTGGTGTTGGGAGTTGCTGTGCAAACTAGAGAACACTATAGATCGTTGCGGTGTTGGAGATTGCTGTACAAACTAGAGAACAATATAGATCGTTGTGGTGTTGGGAGTTGCTGTACAAACTAGAGAACACTATAGATAGTTGTGGTGTTGGGAGTTGCTGTACAAACTAGAGAACACTATAGATCGTTGTGGTGTTGGGAGTTGCTGTACAAACTAGAGAACACTATAGATCGTTGTGGTGTTGGGAGTTGCTGTGCAAACTAGAGAACACTATAGATCGTTGTGGTGTTGGGAGTTGCTGTACAAACTAGAGAACACTATAGATCGTTGCGGTGTTGGAGATTGCTGTGCAAACTAGAGAACACTATAGATCGTTGTGGTGTTGGGAGTTGCTGTACAAACTAGAGAACACTATAGATCGTTACGGTGTTGGGAGTTGCTGTGCAAACTAGAGAACACTATAGATCGTTGTGGTGTTGGGAGTTGCTGTACAAACTAGAGAACACTATAGATCGTTGCGGTGTTGGGAGTTGCTGTGCAAACTAGAGAACACTATAGATCGTTGCGGTGTTGGGAGTTGCTGTACAAACTAGAGAACACTATAGATCGTTGCGGTGTTGGGAGTTGCTGTACAAACTAGAGAACACTATAGATCGTTGTGGTGTTGGGAGTTGCTGTGCAAACTAGAGAACACTATAGATCGTTGTGGTGTTGGGAGTTGCTGTACAAACTAGAAAACACTATAGATCGTTGCGGTGTTGGGAGTTGCTGTGCAAACTAGAGAACACTATAGATCGTTGTGGTGTTGGGAGTTGCTGTACAAACTAGAAAACACTATAGATCGTTGTGGTGATGGAGATTCCTTTGCGGTGTTGGGAGTTGCTGTGCAAACTAGAGAATACTCCCACAGCGAGTTCGAAGCAGGACCTGTGCCTCCATGGAAAGCAGTATTGGTGCACACTAATGT
>JAWQFJ010031077.1:0-5000 GCA_034096865.1 Theodoxus fluviatilis
GTGCTGACAAGACCTGCATGGAGGGTGCTGACAAGACCTGCATGGAGGGTGCTGCATGGAGGGTGCTGACAAGACCTGCATGGAGGGTGCTGACAAGTCCTGCATGGAGGGTGCTGACACGTCCTGCATGGAGGGTGCTGACACGTCCTGCATGGAGGGTGCTGACACGTCCTGCATGGAGGGTGCTGACAAGTCCTGCATGGAGGGTGCTGACAAGACCTGCATGGAGGGTGCTGACAAGACCTGCATGGAGGGTGCTGACAAGACCTGCATGGAGGGTGCTGACAAGTCCTGCATGGAGGGTGCTGACAAGTCCTGCATGGAGGGTGCTGACAAGTCCTGCATGGAGGGTGCTGACAAGACCTGCATGGAGGGTGCTGACAAGACCTGCATGGAGGGTGCTGACAAGTCCTGCATGGAGGGTGCTGACAAGTCCTGCATGGAGGGTGCTGACAAGACCTGCATGGAGGGTGCTGACACGTCCTGCATGGAGGGTGCTGCATGGAGGGTGCTGACAAGTCCTGCATGGAGGGTGCTGACATGTCCTGCATGGAGGGTGCTGACACGTCCTGCATGGAGGGTGCTGACAAGTCCTGCATGGAGGGTGCTGACAAGACCTGCATGGAGGGTGCTGACATGTCCTGCATGGAGGGTGCTGACACGTCCTGCATGGAGGGTGCTGACACGTCCTGCATGGAGGGTGCTGACATGTCCTGCATGGAGGGTGCTGACATGTCCTGCATGGAGGGTGCTGACAAGTCCTGCATGGAGGGTGCTGCATGGAGGGTGCTGACAAGTCCTGCATGGAGGGTGCTGACAAGTCCTGCATGGAGGGTGCTGACAAGTCCTGCATGGAGGGTGCTGACATGTCCTGCATGGAGGGTGCTGACAAGTCCTGCATGGAGGGTGCTGCATGGAGGGTGCTGACAAGACCTGCATGGAGGGTGCTGACAAGTCCTGCATGGAGGGTGCTGACATGTCCTGCATGGAGGGTGCTGACACGTCCTGCATGGAGGGTGCTGACACGTCCTGCATGGAGGGTGCTGACATGTCCTGCATGGAGGGTGCTGACATGTCCTGCATGAAGGGTGCTGACAAGTCCTGCATGGAGGGTGCTGCATGGAGGGTGCTGACAAGTCCTGTATGGAGGGTGCTGCATGGAGGGTGCTGCATGGAGGGTGCTGACAAGACCTGCATGGAGGGTGCTGACACGTCCTGCATGGAGGGTGCTGACATGTCCTGCATGGAGGGTGCTGACAAGTCCTGCATGGAGGGTGCTGACATGTCCTGCATGGAGGGTGCTGCATGGAGGGTGCTGACAAGACCTGCATGGAGGGTGCTGACATGTCCTGCATGGAGGGTGCTGCATGGAGGGTGCTGACAAGTCCTGCATGGAGGGTGCTGACATGTCCTGCATGGAGGGTGCTGCATGGAGGGTGCTGACAAGTCCTGCATGGAGGGTGCTGACAAGTCCTGCATGGAGGGTGCTGACATGTCCTGCATGGAGGGTGCTGCATGGAGGGTGCTGACAAGTCCTGCATGGAGGGTGCTGACAAGACCTGCATGGAGGGTGCTGACACGTCCTGCATGGAGGGTGCTGCATGGAGGGTGCTGACACGTCCTGCATGGAGGGTGCTGACAAGTCCTGCATGGAGGGTGCTGACAAGTGCTGCATGGAGGGTGCTGCATGGAGGGTGCTGACACGTCCTGCATGGAGGGTGCTGACAAGTGCTGCATGGAGGGTGCTGACAAGTCCTGCATGGAGGGTGCTGACAAGTCCTGCATGGAGGGTGCTGCATGGAGGGTGCTGACAAGTCCTGCATGGAGGGTGCTGCATGGAGGGTGCTGACAAGTGCTGCATGGAGGGTGCTGCATGGAGGGTGCTGACACGTCCTGCATGGAGGGTGCTGACAAGTCCTGCATGGAGGGTGCTGACAAGTCCTGCATGGAGGGTGCTGACAAGTGCTGCATGGAGGGTGCTGACAAGTGCTGCATGGAGGGTGCTGACAAGTGCTGCATGGAGGGTGCTGACAAGTCCTGCATGGAGGGTGCTGA
This sequence comes from Theodoxus fluviatilis, assembly GCA_034096865.1. Lineage (NCBI taxonomy): Eukaryota > Metazoa > Mollusca > Gastropoda > Cycloneritida > Neritidae > Theodoxus > Theodoxus fluviatilis. The sequence goes on from JAWQFJ010031077.1 coordinate 2,056, forward strand.
CAAGTCCTGCATGGAGGGTGCTGACAAGTCCTGCATGGAGGGTGCTGACACGTCCTGCATGGAGGGTGCTGACACGTCCTGCATGGAGGGTGCTGACAAGTCCTGCATGGAGGGTGCTGACAAGTCCTGCATGGAGGGTGCTGCATGGAGGGTGCTGACAAGTCCTGCATGGAGGGTGCTGTGCTGACAAGTCCTGCATGGAGGGTGCTGACAAGTCCTGCATGGAGGGTGCTGACAAGTCCTGCATGGAGGGTGCTGACACGCTGCATGGAGGGTGCTGACAAGTCCTGCATGGAGGGTGCTGACACGTCCTGCATGGAGGGTGCTGACAAGTCCTGCATGGAGGGTGCTGACACGTCCTGCATGGAGGGTGCTGACACGTCCTGCATGGAGGGTGCTGACAAGTCCTGCATGGAGGGTGCTGACAAGTCCTGCATGGAGGGTGCTGCATGGAGGGTGCTGACAAGTCCTGCATGGAGGGTGCTGCATGGAGGGTGCTGACACGTCCTGCATGGAGGGTGCTGACAAGTCCTGCATGGAGGGTGCTGCATGGAGGGTGCTGACACGTCCTGCATGGAGGGTGCTGACAAGTCCTGCATGGAGGGTGCTGACAAGTCCTGCATGGAGGGTGCTGACAAGTCCTGCATGGAGGGTGCTGACAAGTCCTGCATGGAGGGTGCTGACAAGTCCTGCATGGAGGGTGCTGACAAGTCCTGCATGGAGGGTGCTGACAAGTCCTGCATGGAGGGTGCTGACAAGTCCTGCATGGAGGGTGCTGACAAGTCCTGCATGGAGGGTGCTGCATGGAGGGTGCTGACAAGTCCTGCATGGAGGGTGCTGCATGGAGGGTGCTGACACGTCCTGCATGGAGGGTGCTGCATGGAGGGTGCTGACAAGTCCTGCATGGAGGGTGCTGACAAGACCTGCATGGAGGGTGCTGACAAGTCCTGCATGGAGGGTGCTGCATGGAGGGTGCTGACAAGTCCTGCATGGAGGGTGCTGCATGGAGGGTGCTGACAAGTCCTGCATGGAGGGTGCTGACAAGTCCTGCATGGAGGGTGCTGACAAGTCCTGCATGGAGGGTGCTGCATGGAGGGTGCTGCATGGAGGGTGCTGACAAGTCCTGCATGGAGGGTGCTGCATGGAGGGTGCTGACAAGTCCTGCATGGAGGGTGCTGACAAGTCCTGCATGGAGGGTGCTGCATGGAGGGTGCTGACAAGTCCTGCATGGAGGGTGCTGCATGGAGGGGTGCTGCATGGAGGGTGCTGACAAGTCCTGCATGGAGGGTGCTGACAAGTCCTGCATGGAGGGTGCTGCATGGAGGGTGCTGACAAGTCCTGCATGGAGGGTGCTGACAAGTCCTGCATGGAGGGTGCTGACAAGTCCTGCATGGAGGGTGCTGACAAGTCCTGCATGGAGGGTGCTGACAAGTCCTGCATGGAGGGTGCTGACAAGTCCTGCATGGAGGGTGCTGACAAGACCTGCATGGAGGGTGCTGACAAGTCCTGCATGGAGGGTGCTGACAAGTCCTGCATGGAGGGTGCTGACAAGACCTGCATGGAGGGTGCTGACAAGTCCTGCATGGAGGGTGCTGACAAGTCCTGCATGGAGGGTGCTGACAAGTCCTGCATGGAGGGTGCTGACACGTCCTGCATGGAGGGTGCTGACAAGACCTGCATGGAGGGTGCTGACAAGTCCTGCATGGAGGGTGCTGACAAGTCCTGCATGGAGGGTGCTGCATGGAGGGTGCTGACAAGTCCTGCATGGAGGGTGCTGCATGGAGGGTGCTGACAAGTCCTGCATGGAGGGTGCTGACAAGTCCTGCATGGAGGGTGCTGACAAGTCCTGCATGGAGGGTGCTGCATGGAGGGTGCTGACAAGTCCTGCATGGAGGGTGCTGCATGGAGGGTGCTGACAAGTCCTGCATGGAGGGTGCTGCATGGAGGGTGCTGACAAGTCCTGCATGGAGGGTGCTGACAAGTCCTGCATGGAGGGTGCTGACAAGTCCTGCATGGAGGGTGCTGACAAGTCCTGCATGGAGGGTGCTGCATGGAGGGTGCTGACAAGTCCTGCATGGAGGGTGCTGCATGGAGGGTGCTGACAAGTCCTGCATGGAGGGTGCTGACAAGTCCTGCATGGAGGGTGCTGCATGGAGGGTGCTGACAAGTCCTGCATGGAGGGTGCTGCATGGAGGGTGCTGACAAGTCCTGCATGGAGGGTGCTGACAAGTCCTGCATGGAGGGTGCTGACAAGTCCTGCATGGAGGGTGCTGCATGGAGGGTGCTGACAAGTCCTGCATGGAGGGTGCTGACAAGTCCTGCATGGAGGGTGCTGACAAGACCTGCATGGAGGGTGCTGACAAGTCCTGCATGGAGGGTGCTGACAAGTCCTGCATGGAGGGTGCTGACAAGTCCTGCATGGAGGGTGCTGACAAGTCCTGCATGGAGGGTGCTGACAAGTCCTGCATGGAGGGTGCTGACAAGTCCTGCATGGAGGGTGCTGACAAGACCTGCATGGAGGGTGCTGACAAGACCTGCATGGAGGGTGCTGACAAGTCCTGCATGGAGGGTGCTGACAAGTCCTGCATGGAGGGTGCTGACAAGTCCTGCATGGAGGGTGCTGACAAGTCCTGCATGGAGGGTGCTGACAAGTCCTGCATGGAGGGTGCTGACAAGTCCTGCATGGAGGGTGCTGCATGGAGGGTGCTGACAAGTCCTGCATGGAGGGTGCTGCATGGAGGGTGCTGACAAGTCCTGCATGGAGGGTGCTGACAAGTCCTGCATGGAGGGTGCTGACAAGTCCTGCATGGAGGGTGCTGCATGGAGGGTGCTGACAAGTCCTGCATGGAGGGTGCTGCATGGAGGGTGCTGACAAGTCCTGCATGGAGGGTGCTGACAAGTCCTGCATGGAGGGTGCTGACAAGTCCTGCATGGAGGGTGCTGAC
>JAWQFJ010031077.1:10000-15786 GCA_034096865.1 Theodoxus fluviatilis
GTCTATTCTTACTCCCAACCCCCCCTCTACCCCCACCCCCACCCCCACCCCCACCCACCCCCACACCACCCTATCGCCCACCCAACTATAGGATGTTACTTTAGTGGAAACGTGGCTGACAGACGCAGTCGAAAAGTAGGTGGAGAGGGTGAAGGTCAAGGCCAAAAATAGACGTGGGTGGAAAGGTCTCTAAACATCCACAATGACAATGAAGGGTGATGACGCTTAGAGGATGAACGGATGGAAAGGGAGGGGGCGAGAGGTGGGGGAAAGCTATTGAGAGTAAGGTGAGAAAGGGGAAGGAGAGGAGGTGGAAGAGGGGAGCAGAGGGGAATATAGAAGAATGGAAAGTGAGAAGGAGGAAGAGGAAGAATACGGATCAAGGATTTGGGGGGAGGGGGGGGGGGGGAGAGGGGCCGAGGGAGAGGGGGAGGGAGTATTATTTGGTCGGAAAGCGGAGATTGGAAGAAAGAGGAGACAAGAGCACACTTAGCAGAGTTTGAGGAGGCGAAAAGGACTGACGAAGAGGAGGTGGGGCCGGGGAGAGGGGGAGGAAGGAGACGAGGAAGATGAGAAGGATAGGGGGGGGGGGGGATGGGGGAAAAGAGGAGGAAGAGGAGTTGGGGGGGGAGGGGGAGAAGGTAAGAATGGGGGAGAGAATGAGGAAAGATGACAGGACGAGAGAGGGAGCAGTGGGGAGGATGGGGAGGGTCGGGAGAGAGAGAGAGAGAGAGAGAGAGAGAGAGACAGAGAGAGAGAGAGAGAGAGGGAGAGAGAGAGAGAGAGAGAGAGAGAGAGAGAGTGAACGAACGAACGAACGAACGAACTTTATTTTACAAGGGTAGTGAATTAGGCAGTAGTGCCTTTCTTACATTCAGCCCTTGAGGCAAAAATTCAAATGTGGTGAGAGAGAGAGAGAGAGAGAGAGAGAGAGAGAGAGAGAGAGAGAGAGAGAGAGAGAGAGAGAGAGAGAGGTGGGGTAGCTGGGGAAAGGGGGAGGAAGGGAAGAAGGTGGGGGGGGGGGTAGCTGGGGAAAGGGGGAGGAAGGGAAGAAGGTTGGTGGGTTGGATAGAGAGGGTTGGGGAGAGGGTGGGGGAGAGGGAGGGAGGGAGGGAGGGAGGGAGGAGAGAGAGAGAGAGAGAGAGAGAGAGAGAGAGAGAGAGAGAGAGAGAGATAGAGAGAGAGAGAGAGTCATTATAATTATCGCAAGAATTATACATGTACAATTTCTTAAACATACTAAAAATGGGTAGATAGTGTACCAGAGAAGCAAATTTTAAATATGGAACTTGAATCAACTACAATGACATATGCATAAAAAACAATTTTCTAAACATCCAAATGTTAAAAACAAATAACATACAAGTAGGTCCTAGCCTCTTGGTGTACACTCCCTCCCCTACTCCCCCACCCCCAATCAGCCGGAACCCCTCGATAGTTCCGCAGGGGAGGCCTGAAGTAAGCATATATGTGAGAAATGGACAACATACACAAATACACACTTAGCCGTTCCACTGTCTAGACGCCAGATGAAAGCGTGGAAAACTATGTCATAGGATGATGCCTGAGAATAATGCGAATTTTGTCTTTGAACATAGGCAAAGATTTGATACATTTTATGTCATCAGGCAGTGTATTCCACAGAGCAGCCCCAGAGTAAGATAGGCTCGATTTGAACAAATCGATGCGAGGCTGAGGCAGGAGAAGTTTGTCACGTCCTCTGATTGATGACTGCTCAAATAGTTTGGTTAAATATTCTGGTGTTCGGCCATCTTTTACCTTTTTCACAAGCACACACTTATTGAGCTGCAGATGCTTATGGAGAGGCAAAATGTCAAGCATTTCCATTTTCTTTTCAGTGCTGAGAGATTTATTTGGGACCATAAGCTTAGAAGCTCTTCTGTAAAGTGAATTAACTCTCTTCAAATTAGCTTCACTACAGTTATCCCACAATGTTGATGCGTAATTGATGTGTGATATGATGTGGGCACTGAAAAAGATTTTGCAGGTTTCCGTGTCTACAAAGTGCCTCAGCTTTGACAGTAGAAAGAGATTGCTTGAAATCTTTTTGCACATTAGATTTATGTGTGAATTCCAGTCTAACTGTTCGTCAATCATCACCCCAAGCACTTTGTGTTCTTTCACCTTTTCTATCGGCTCTGCATCAAGTGAGAGTGGGAGTGACAAAGGATGTAGTTGATGTTTTTGCCTTGTGGTTATCACCATATACTTGGTTTTGGACGGGTTGAGGACCATATGATTTGAAAGACACCAGCAACATATTTCATCAAGACTCTTTTGGAGTTTATCTGCCACAGTTTCGATTGAGCTGTCCGCGGTAGACAGCGTTGTATCATCTGCAAACATGTTACATGAGACCTTTCTATCTGTGATATGCAAGGGTAGGTCATTTATGAATAAGCAGAATAAAAGGGGGCCTAGTACAGATCCCTGTGGGACACCGGCTTGTGAGAGAGAGAGAGAGAGAGAGAGAGAGAGAGAGAGAAATTTCGACTCTATGTGACATAAAAAAGAAATCTGTTAACGTTGCACAACAAGCTAGCAGCCATCCCCACCCCACCCCCCCACCACCCATCCCCACCCACCCCTCACCCCCGCGAAAAAAAGGCTGAATAGTATGTTGTATGCAGCCCCAACTTACCTCAGAGAATTCCTTAGACCTCACAACCCCACAAGGAGTCTCCGTTCATCAAACAAAATACTCTTGACTGTCTCACAAACAAGGTTATGGAGCTTCGGTGACCGCTCCTTCAGTGTTGTTGGACCGAGACTCTGGAACCAACTTCCTGGGGGTCTGAGGGCTAGTCCATCCTTGGCCGCATTTAAAACTGGTCTCAAAACTTTTTTATTTCGTCTTGTAGCGCCATGAGCATGTTTATCGTGATAATGGTGCAGTAAAAGTGAATATACATACATACACACATACATACATACATACATACATACATACATACATACATACATACATACATACATACATACATACATACTATACATACATACTTACATACTTACATACTTACATACTTACATATATTCTTACATTCATACTTACATACTTACATACATACTTACATACATACTTATATACATACTTACATACATACTTGCTATCACTGCCGTCAAGCATTTACTCGAGGCGAGCTGCAGACTTAAGGCTCCTACACACGTACTGGTTGTCCCCCGATTTTGCTGCCGATCCGGTCAAGAATCCGAATGGTTGACTCATTTGCATACAATCCGGCCTGGTTCTTGTCCGTAGGGCAGGCTCTATTCCCCAACCCAGTCTCGACCAATTCGTATGCCGGGCGACGCGAGAACGACGAGAATCTCGCGATTAGTTGCCAATTTGAATGGCGGACCTGTCTCCACTTGCACAGAAAACGCTGTATTTAGGGGATACTAAAACCCCATCTAAAGAAAATGTAAGCCATGAACAGCATTATTTATCAAAGCTGTATGTTGAATGCATCAATAGGTCGTGAAAGCTCCTACATTTTACAAATCGAATGCAGGTCGGCCCAGATCTACACGGCGAAGAATCTGTCACCACGGCTCCACTGCTTATCGTTGCGTGTTCGCACAGAAAACGCTGTATTGATACTAGAAACCCCATCCAAAGAAAATGTAAGCCATGAACAGCATTAATTTATCAAAGCTGTATGTTGAATGCATTAATAGGTCGTGAAAGCTCCTTAGAGCTACACGTCGAAGCGTCGTTGCCATAGCTCGTTAAAGGGACGTAACTCTAAATTCTGACCTTGCTTTGCGTAAATGAAAATTTTTCGAGTGCGCGGTCTCGGTGTAATCATTGCGTATGGCTGTCAACCCGATTTTTACACGCACGGTCAGACCGGATAGGGAACAAAATCGGCTTGAAAACCGCTGCGCGCCTTTACAGCAGTTGACACAGCTCCGACCGCCAAAAGGGCGGAGGCTGCGTTCCCGCCAAAGGGGCGTGGCTATGCGAGCGGTTAATTGTGGCGTTCCTGATGCCTTTCCACTTTGTCAGACCGTTTTCTATTGGATGTCTAAAAAATAGAAGACGAACGGAAGGCTCTGAAACTTGTACACATTTTGAGATGTGGTGGCATTAGCCTGAACATATCACCATAATCTTTACAACTTTTGATGGAGATCAAATAAATCTTACCCCCTGCAATTCCTGACAGCCCATAGTTTTCTATTTCAAACAAAGGCCATATAGCTACGAGATCCCCTTTAGGTTCGGGGTAAGAGTAGGCCGACGGTGTCTATCTACACGATTCGTAAAGGTCGAATAACTTGGAAAATCGACGCATACCTGACGCATACTCTAAGCAGCTCTAGTTAGTTTAGCAATCAGTGGTTTTACTTGACCTGCGTTGGCTGAAAACTCCATGCATTCCTCCATTCAACCAATCAATCAATCAATGAGTCAGTCAGTCTGTCAGTCACTTAGTGGGATAGTCAGTCCAGTCAGTTGATCAGTCAATTAGTCAATTAGTCAATCAATCAGAGAGTCAGAGAGTGAGTGAGTCACTCAATTAGCCACTCAGTCAGTCAGCCACTCAGTCAGTCAGCCACTCAGTCAGTCAGTCTGTCACTCACTCACTCACTCACTCACCCACCCACCCACTCACCCACCCACCCACTCACTCACTCACTCACTCACTCACTCACTCACTCACTCCCTCACTCACTCACTCACTCACTCACTCACACTCACTCACACTCACTCACTCACTCACTCACTCACTCACTCACTCACTCACTCACTCACTCACTCACTCACTCACTCACTCACTCACTCACTCACTCACTCACTCACTCACTCACTCACTCACTCACTCACTCACTCACTCACTCACTCACTCACTCACTCACTCACTCACTCACACACTCACTCACTCACTCTCACTCACTCACTCACTCACTCACTCACTCACTCACTCACTCACTCACTCACTCACTCACTCACTCACTCACTCACTCCACTCACTCACTCACTCACTCACTCACTCACTCACTCACTCACTCACTCACTCACTCACTCACTCACTCACTCACTCACTCACTCACTCACTCACTCACTCACTCACTCACTCACTCACTCACTCACTCACTCACTCACTCACTCATGCACTCACTCACTCACTCACTCACTCACTCACTCACCCACTCACTCACCCACTCACTCACTCACTCATTCACTCACTCACTCACTCACTCACTCACTCACTCACTCACTCACTCACTCACTCACTCACTCACTCACTCACTCACTCACTCACTCACTCACTCACTCACTCACTCACTCACTCACTCACTCACTCACTCACTCACTCACTCAATCACTCACTCACTCACTCACTCACTCACTCACTCACTCACTCACTCACTCACTCACTCACTCACTCACTCAATCACTCGCTCACTCAGTCAACCAGCCAGTCAGCCTGCCAGGCAGTCAGCCAGTCAATTGATTAAACACTTAGTCAGTCCAGTCCAGTCCAGTCAGTCAGTCATCCATCTACCCATCAATCCATCCATCCATCCATCCATCCATCCGTTCATTCACTCATTCGTTCTTCATTCATTCGTTCATTCATTCATATCGTCATGTGCAAAATATTTCATGGGAACTGAAAAGCAAATTATGCCTTCGTGGTGGTGTAGTATCTAAAAAAAGTCCTAAGTGTAAAACAAACTGCCTTCTTGCGGAGGATCAATCAGAGCAGAAGGCAGCAACGTTCTATACAGAAGGAAGGGATAGAGTGCGGCAA
>JAWQFJ010031078.1:0-20000 GCA_034096865.1 Theodoxus fluviatilis
GGTGGATAGTGGAGAAGTGGGATTGGGTGGATAGTGGAGAAGTGGGATTGGGTGGATAGTGGAGAAGTGGGATTGGGTGGATAGTGGAGAAGTGCGATTGGGTGGATAGTGGAGAAGTGGGATTGGGTGGATAGTGGAGAAGTGGGATTGGGTGGATAGTGGAGAAGTGCGATTGGGTGGATAGTGGAGAAGTGGGATTGGGTGGATAGTGGAGAAGTGGGATTGGGTGGATAGTGGAGAAGTGGGATTGGGTGGATAGTGGAGAAGTGGGATTGGGTGGATAGTGGAGAAGTGCGATTGGGTGGATAGTGGAGAAGTGCGATTGGGTGGATAGTGGAGAAGTGCGATTGGGTGGATAGTGGAGAAGTGCGATTGGGTGGATAGTGGAGAAGTGGGATTGGGTGGATAGTGGAGAAGTGGGATTGGGTGGATAGTGGAGAAGTGGGATTGGGTGGATAGTGGAGAAGTGCGATTGGATGGATAGTGGAGAAGTGCGATTGGGTGGATAGTGGAGAAGTGCGATTGGGTGGATAGTGGAGAAGTGGGATTGGGTGGGTAGTGGAAAAGTGCGATTGGGTGGATAGTGGAGAAGTGGGATTGGGTGGATAGTGGAGAAGTGGGATTGGGTGGATAGTGGAGAAGTGGGATTGGGTGGATAGTGGAGAAGTGGGATTGGGTGGATAGTGGAGAAGTGGGATTGGGTGGATAGTGGACAAGTGGGATTGGGTGGATAGTGGACAAGTGCGATTGGGTGCATAGTGGAGAAGTGGGATTGGGTGGATAGTGGAGAAGTGCGATTGGGTGGATAGTGGAGAAGTGCGATTGGGTGGGTAGTGGAGAAGTGGGATTGGGTGGATAGTGGAGAAGTGCGATTGGGTGGATAGTGGAGAAGTGGGATTGGGTGGATAGTGGAGAAGTGGGATTGGGTGGGTAGTGGAGAAGTGGGATTGGGTGGGTAGTGGAGAAGTGGGATTGGGTGGATAGTGGAGAAGTGGGATTGGGTGGATAGTGGAGAAGTGCGATTGGGTGGATAGTGGAGAAGTGGGATTGGGTGGGTAGTGGAGAAGTGCGATTGGGTGGATAGTGGAGAAGTGGGATTGGGTGGATAGTGGAGAAGTGCGATTGGGTGGATAGTGGAGAAGTGGGATTGGGTGGATAGTGGAGAAGTGCGATTGGGTGGATAGTGGAGAAGTGGGATTGGGTGGATAGTGGAGAAGTGGGATTGGGTGGATAGTGGAGAAGTGGGATTGGGTGGATAGTGGAGAAGTGGGATTGGGTGGATAGTGGAGAAGTGGGATTGGGTGGATAGTGGAGAAGTGCGATTGGGTGGATAGTGGAGAAGTGCGATTGGGTGGATAGTGGAGAAGTGCGATTGGGTGGATAGTGGAGAAGTGGGATTGGGTGGATAGTGGAGAAGTGCGATTGGGTGGATAGTGGAGAAGTGCGATTGGGTGGATAGTGGAGAAGTGGGATTGGGTGGATAGTGGAGAAGTGGGATTGGGTGGATAGTGGAGAAGTGCGATTGGGTGGATAGTGGAGAAGTGGGATTGGGTGGATAGTGGAGAAGTGGGATTGGGTGGATAGTGGAGAAGTGGGATTGGGTGGATAGTGGAGAAGTGGGATTGGGTGGATAGTGGAGAAGTGGGATTGGGTGGATAGTGGAGAAGTGGGATTGGGTGGATAGTGGAGAAGTGCGATTGGGTGGATAGTGGAGAAGTGCGATTGGGTGGATAGTGGAGAAGTGGGATTGGGTGGATAGTGGAGAAGTGGGATTGGGTGGATAGTGGAGAAGTGGGATTGGGTGGATAGTGGAGAAGTGCGATTGGGTGGATAGTGGAGAAGTGGGATTGGGTGGATAGTGGAGAAGTGGGATTGGGTGGATAGTGGAGAAGTGCGATTGGGTGGATAGTGGAGAAGTGGGATTGGGTGGATAGTGGAGAAGTGGGATTGGGTGGATAGTGGAGAAGTGGGATTGGGTGGATAGTGGAGAAGTGGGATTGGGTGGATAGTGGAGAAGTGCGATTGGGTGGATAGTGGAGAAGTGGGATTGGGTGGATAGTGGAGAAGTGGGATTGGGTGGATAGTGGAGAAGTGCGATTGGGTGGATAGTGGAGAAGTGGGATTGGGTGGATAGTGGAGAAGTGGGATTGGGTGGATAGTGGAGAAGTGCGATTGGGTGGATAGTGGAGAAGTGCGATTGGGTGGATAGTGGAGAAGTGGGATTGGGTGGATAGTGGAGAAGTGGGATTGGGTGGATAGTGGAGAAGTGCGATTGGGTGGATAGTGGAGAAGTGGGATTGGGTGGATAGTGGAGAAGTGGGATTGGGTGGATAGTGGAGAAGTGGGATTGGGTGGATAGTGGAGAAGTGCGATTGGGTGGATAGTGGAGAAGTGGGATTGGGTGGATAGTGGAGAAGTGGGATTGGGTGGATAGTGGAGAAGTGCGATTGGGTGGATAGTGGAGAAGTGGGATTGGGTGGATAGTGGAGAAGTGGGATTGGGTGGATAGTGGAGAAGTGGGATTGGGTGGATAGTGGAGAAGTGGGATTGGGTGGATAGTGGAGAAGTGGGATTGGGTGGATAGTGGAGAAGTGCGATTGGGTGGATAGTGGAGAAGTGGGATTGGGTGGATAGTGGAGAAGTGCGATTGGGTGGATAGTGGAGAAGTGGGATTGGGTGGATAGTGGAGAAGTGCGATTGGGTGGATAGTGGAGAAGTGCGATTGGGTGGATAGTGGAGAAGTGGGATTGGGTGGATAGTGGAGAAGTGGGATTGGGTGGATAGTGGAGAAGTGGGATTGGGTGGATAGTGGAGAAGTGGGATTGGGTGGATAGTGGAGAAGTGCGATTGGGTGGATAGTGGAGAAGTGGGATTGGGTGGATAGTGGAGAAGTGGGATTGGGTGGATAGTGGAGAAGTGCGATTGGGTGGATAGTGGAGAAGTGGGATTGGGTGGATAGTGGAGAAGTGGGATTGGGTGGATAGTGGAGAAGTGGGATTGCTTGGGTGGAAGGTGGAGAAGTGCGATTGGGTGGATAGTGGAGAAGTGCGATTGGGTGGATAGTGGAGAAGTGGGATTGGGTGGATAGTGGAGAAGTGGGATTGGGTGGATAGTGGAGAAGTGGGATTGGGTGGATAGTGGAGAAGTGGGATTGGGTGGATAGTGGAGAAGTGGGATTGGGTGGATAGTGGAGAAGTGCGATTGGGTGGATAGTGGAGAAGTGGGATTGGGTGGATAGTGGAGAAGTGCGATTGGGTGGATAGTGGAGAAGTGGGATTGGGTGGATAGTGGAGAAGTGGGATTGGGTGGATAGTGGAGAAGTGCGATTGGGTGGATAGTGGAGAAGTGGGATTGGGTGGATAGTGGAGAAGTGGGATTGGGTGGATAGTGGAGAAGTGGGATTGGGTGGATAGTGGAGAAGTGGGATTGGGTGGATAGTGGAGAAGTGGGATTGGGTGGATAGTGGAGAAGTGGGATTGGGTGGATAGTGGAGAAGTGGGATTGGGTGGATAGTGGAGAAGTGCGATTGGGTGGATAGTGGAGAAGTGGGATTGGGTGGATAGTGGAGAAGTGGGATTGGGTGGATAGTGGAGAAGTGCGATTGGGTGGATAGTGGAGAAGTGGGATTGGGTGGATAGTGGAGAAGTGCGATTGGGTGGATAGTGGAGAAGTGGGATTGGGTGGATAGTGGAGAAGTGGGATTGGGTGGATAGTGGAGAAGTGCGATTGGGTGGATAGTGGAGAAGTGGGATTGGGTGGATAGTGGAGAAGTGGGATTGGGTGGATAGTGGAGAAGTGGGATTGGGTGGATAGTGGAGAAGTGGGATTGGGTGGATAGTGGAGAAGTGGGATTGGGTGGATAGTGGAGAAGTGGGATTGGGTGGATAGTGGAGAAGTGCGATTGGGTGGATAGTGGAGAAGTGGGATTGGGTGGGTAGTGGAGAAGTGCGATTGGGTGGATAGTGGAGAAGTGGGATTGGGTGGATAGTGGAGAAGTGCGATTGGGTGGATAGTGGAGAAGTGCGATTGGGTGGATAGTGGAGAAGTGGGATTGGGTGGATAGTGGAGAAGTGGGATTGGGTGGATAGTGGAGAAGTGGGATTGGGTGGATAGTGGAGAAGTGCGATTGGGTGGATAGTGGAGAAGTGGGATTGGGTGGATAGTGGAGAAGTGGGATTGGGTGGATAGTGGAGAAGTGCGATTGGGTGGATAGTGGAGAAGTGGGATTGGGTGGAAGGTAGGGTAAGAGGAAGGGGATGTTGACAATAGAATACTTCGTTATTACAGGGTAACAGAACAGGGGGCTGTGTTTGGTAGGAATGAAAGGGTTGGGGAAAGTGAGGAGATTATAGACACCAGCAGATGAGGAGTCAGAGGAAATCCAGTCACGGAAAACGAGGATGGAGGAAAAGCGTTGGGATGTATATGAGATGCTGAAATTCGAAAAATAAGACTGGAGGTTGAGTTTAGTAACTGGGTGGCCGTTGGGTACAGCAAGTTGATAAATGATAGAAGTTGAGAAATCAGCGGGTATAGAGTGGAGAGGGAGAGAGAGAGAGAGAGAGAGAGAGAGAGAGAGAGAGAGAGAGAGAGAGAGAGAGAGAGAGAGAGAGAGAGAGAGAGAGAGAGAGAGATGGGTTGGGTTGGGTTGGGGATGGAGGTGTTGAAGTTAGAAAATGATAGCACAAAAGACACCCCCAAAACCCAGGGTTTGTGTTTGGAAGGAAAACGGGGGGTGGGGGACAGCAAGGAGACAAACTAATGAGCTGATGGAGGGAAGAGTGGGAGGAAGATAGTGAAACAGAGGGAGGGTGGTGGTGGTAGATACGGTGGGAGAAGTGAAGTGTTGCTGGAATTGTTTAGCCGAAATGGAAGGGAGGTAGCAGCAGAGGATTTGATTCTGTCAGGAGGTGGTGGGTGGAAGAGTGCGGAAAGGCAGTGGAAGCGAAAATCTGAGGAGGCGGAGGGAATGGAGAGAAGGAGAAAACGTGGGGGTGCGGGATTTGGGCTAGAAAGGGAGAAGGGAAGGGCGAGAGAGAGGAGCAATTAACCAAAACAGACGGAGAGTAAAAGTAGATGGGGCTGAAGAGACAGAGGTAGGAAATGGAGAGAGGGGTGAGGGGGGGAGGGGGGGGGGGGGGGGGGGTTGGAGAAGGAGTGGATAGAAAGATGGGGCTAGAGCATGGAGGGCGAAAACAGGAAAGGCCAGCGCAAGAAGTGAAACCGACATCTGAATGACAGGCGCGTGCTCCCCTTGTCATTGCAGCGCCCCCTAGCTTCCAAATACTAGTGCCACCTGCAAGGCCTAGATTTCGTCTGGAAGTTATCTCCCTTGGAACTATTTCAAATGTGTAGTCTGTCTGTCTGTCTGTCTGTCTGTCTGTCTGTCTGTCTGTCTGTCTGTCTGTCTGTCTGTATATCTGCCTGCCTGCCTGTTAGCCTGCCTGCCTGTTTGTCTGCCTGCCTGTTTGCCTGACTGTCCGTCTGTCCGTCCGTCCGCCCGTCTCTCTCTCTCTCTCTCTCTCTCTCTCTCTCTCTCTCTCTCTCTCTCTCTCTCTCTAGCAATTTGTTTACTGTCTCGCTCGCTCGCTCTCTCTGCTCTCTCTCTCTCTCATCGCTCTCTCGCTCTCGCTCTTGGTTCGCTCCCCTCCCCCCTCTCCTCCTCTACGGCGCTCTCATCTCTGCTCTCTCCGTCTCTCTCTCGCTCGAAGATCTCTCTCTCTCTCTCTCTCCCTCTCGCTCTCTCTTGTTTGCTCCCCCCCCCCTCTCTCTGCGTCGCTCTCTCTGTGTCGCGCTCTCTCTCTCTCTCTCTCTCTCTCTCTCTCTCTCTCTCTCTCTCTCTCTCTGCGCTCTCGCTCTCGCTCTCTCTCTCTCTCTGTCGCTCTCTCTTTCTCTCTCTCTCGCTCGCTCTCTCTCTCTCTCTCTCTCTCTCTCTCCTCTCGGCTCGCTCTCAGCTCTCGCTCCTCTCTCTCTCTCTCGCTCGCTCCCCCCCCCCCCCCCCCCCGCTCCTCGCTCGCTCGCTCTCGCTCTCCGCTACTCTCTCTGCCGGCTCTCTCGCTCTCGGCTCTCTCTCTCGCTCTCTCTCTCTCTCTCTCTCTCTCTCTCTCTCTCTCTCTCTCTCTCTCTCTCTGTGTTCTAGTGTGTGTGTGTGTGTGTGTGTGTGTTTCGGCTAGCCTGCAGTTGTCTCGCTCCTCACGTGAGACCTCAAGTCATTCTAGTCCGCTAGAGACTTCGCCTGCCGGGGAAATAGTCTAGCACAAACACACACACACACACACACACACACACACACACACACACACACACACACACACACACACACACACACACACACACACACATGTCCATTGTTATGAGTTGAGATAATTTACATTTTAAGTCAGTTCATTGTCCACTTTAAGAGCCAGCCAAGCCTCAAAGCTCTCTCTTAGAGAAACAAGACAGGCCTTGGAATGTGGTGCCGAACGTGAGAATTGAACATAGCAAAGAGACTCTACCATTCTGCTGCGCAGATTGTGCCGAGAATAGAAGTGGTCAGTAGAGAGAACAAAGACACTAACGTTGTACTGCACAGATAGTGCCAAGAGTGTGATTAGTCAGTGGGCAGCACCCAAAACCAGAGACACTATAATTAATGGACTGCTGACTTGACCTCTCAGTTTATAGTCTAAATATAGTCGCAGTGCTGTCTGCGCCCCTCTGCCTTACTGCTTGCTGTGATGGTCCCCCATCTGTGAGTTCAGCCAAGTGGATCAAGGGAATGAATAGAGAGGGCAGTGATTGCTATCCATGCCCATCTGTGAACAAAGCCACTTTGAAGTTAGGGTCACTGAAAGGGAAGGAACAGAGAAGGCAGCTATTGTTATCTAGAGATCCCAATGCAGGTGCAGCCAGCATGGCGTGTCAGGCATTAGGGAAGCGGCCTGTCAGAGTCCTGTTGGAGACACTAGAACATTAGTCCCCCAGGGAATAGTTAATTATGGGAAATTCAAGGACAAGTTAGTTTGAGACTGCAGCTGCCTCCCAAAATGTGGGTGGAGTCAACAGGTCACCACGGCGTGTCACAACATGAGTGGCTCGCCCCCTCAGCATTGAGGTTCATGAAAAGCAACGAGAACCGTCGTCCTCTTC
Source organism: Theodoxus fluviatilis (assembly GCA_034096865.1). Lineage (NCBI taxonomy): Eukaryota > Metazoa > Mollusca > Gastropoda > Cycloneritida > Neritidae > Theodoxus > Theodoxus fluviatilis. The sequence goes on from JAWQFJ010031078.1 coordinate 7,132, forward strand.
ACTTCCGACTGACCACGCAAGCAGAGCACAAGGCTCGCCCCGAAGTCCCTGCTGAGACAGAGTATTCCCTCCAAATTGTCTCAGAGGTGCCTGACCATCAACGCTGTTGTTGTAAACCCTTTTGCTACGAATGGAGACAAGTCCCCATCAACGCTGCGGTCGTCACCCCTTCTGCTGTGACTAGAGAGAAGTTCTCACCAACACTGCTGTCGCCGCTACCCATCAACACTGCTGTCGTCACCCCTTCTGCTGCGACTAGAGACAAGTTCTCACCAACACTGCTGTCACCACTACCCATCAACACTGCTGTCGTCACCCCTTCTGCTGCAAATAGAGACAAGTTTCCACCAACGCTGCTGTCGCCGCTATACCTTCAGTGGTAACTGTGAATCTACCTTCCCCTGCAAATTCTGGACTGAAAGTCAGTAAACTCGTGTTATGTGAATTTTGTTTCATCTACGAAATTCGGAGAGCGTCTTTCAATAGACACATGAGATAAGTCACCCAAGTGGAACTGAAGATAAATTTTACCATTCATTAATTAAGGCTGGTCTAGTACTAACTACTCTTCTTGTGCATTCTTGATTTTTGCATGAATATATGATAGGTTGTCATTATTTGATTAAATCATTATTAATTGATTTCTCATTACCTTTTCTTCTGGCTTTGAGAGAAAGAGACAGCGTGAATGAAAGCAGTGATTGTTATGTGTGCAAGTCAGGCCTCATCCAACCAGTGATAAATTAACATACCCCTAGACTCAGAGGCCGACTTGTAACATTGCAAAGATCATTTCCGGTTTCCTATGTTTACAGAATGGAGCAGCTAATTGAGGAGATACTTGAGGTAAGTACGCAGCATTTACTGAAAATAAGTAATTGAAAAGAAAGAATGAACATTGAAATAGTATACTATACATAATTGTCAATCTATAGCTACATTAGCTCGGACAGTACGTGTAGATGAGTGTAACATTTATGACCGAGATAATACAGAAAAGACAAAGAGCTAGTGGACGCTTCATGAAGTCAGTTGGCAATGATGTTATCAATCAGAAACTTTTTTTTAAATAAGCAGGATGGTGTTGCAAGTCGGAGGCAATGCTGCTAAACGTTTCTTAAACGTATGTGAAATGCTGAGCACCATTGTACTCCACTTGTCTTCTCTACATAGCGGCATAGCAGTCAGTACATGTGAGAACACGTCGTCTGCTCTCTGACGCGCGCATACCGCTTGGTGGCGCTAACGCGATGACTCGCAAAGGGAGGAACCTGCACTTTGGCCGTAGAGTATCCTCAACCAGAGATAGTATAGTAACCAGAGACACTATGATATATAATATTAGAGAGAAAACATACATCTACTCACCGACTTTGATGCACTCCGGCTTGAAATGTCTGGAGCAGATAGTTGCTCTGTCCTTGTTGAAGTTTGCGTCGGCAGGGTTCACAGCGTTAATGAGCGCTCGTTCCCATTGAGGATCGTTGTGTTTTCTTATTCTGGGGAACGATAACCCTCTATTTCGGACTGTATAGGCTCCACAACCAACAATTGCACAGTTATTTCCTGGCATGTTCTGTCAAACCCCTCTGAATTCCACAGATGCTGGATATAGCTGGAATGGTTCTATTGTGCTTTTAAGCAGACGCTACGTCAAAGAACACACTTCATATTCTACGAATTGTCAGTCCAACTTCAACCTCTGACTCTACAATCCGCAAATTACATCATGTTTTTGCACAACTGAATTCAGCTAGAGATGATAAAGCACAGCACAAGAAATAAGCATTACATTCTATTGCTGTGCGGACAGTGGAACCTGCCCAGACCAGAGATACTATATTATAGTGTCTCTGCCCAGACTTAGACCGAAAGAGATCATTGTAACAACGCTGGTTTTCTGCGCGAGACGGCACTGGCAGACGCGTTTCGCGCAGACAGCTATCCAGGTACTATAGTATCTCTGCCCAAAACTATAAACCCTCCACCGTCTTTCTTTCTCTCTCTCTTACCCCCTACCTCTTGGGCGTGCAGTGCACGCACTGTGACTGCACCCATGGTCAAACAGGAGATGGAAAGGGGGAACGCCAGAAAACCCCACTCCACCCCCCACCCACCCCCCTTACCGATAGCCCTGCTGCCTCCCAAGACTTCTCTGACGCCAACCATCAAGGGTCCTGTCCACTCAGATGGGCGTGATTTGACACCTCCACCAGAAGACCAGAGTCATCAGGCTGCTACGCTTGGCCTGACCCCACCGACAGCGTTATGCCTGACCCCACAGACAGCGTTATGCCTGACCCACCGACAGCGTCGTGCCTGACTCCACAGACAGCGTCATGCCTGACCCCACAGACAGCGCCATGCCTGACCCACCGACAGCGTCGTGCCTGACCCCACAGACAGCGTCATGCCTGACCCACGAAGAGAGTCACGCCTGACCTACGAACAACCTCAACGCGGAGGGGAGACGTTCAACGTTACCCTCCCTTCCCAAGCACCAGAATTGAAGATTCCTGGGCAGACCCATCTCCCCTGGGCCCTACACGTTCACCCATCTACAACCCCGTTGAAAGGGCTCTACACTCATCAGTGATCAGCTGAATTGAACGCTCACAGATAAGTGTAATCATTGAAAGGCTGGCTGGCTAAACATGATATAACTTAATACTTTGAATTAATTATATTAAGAATTATCATTATTACTTCCATATTATTAAAGTTATTTTTAATGTCAAATTCCACCTACTTATCTTCTCTGTGTAGTCACGTTCACCCCTTGATTGCATGAAAAGAAAACTGATGTTACAAGACGGCAAGATAAAGACCCTAGACAATCTCTCTTAAGTGAGAGATCAAGAGTCCCGTCTTGTAACAGCACACACACACACACACACACACACACACACCACAAACACACACACACACACACACACACACACACACACTCACACACGCACACACACACACACACACACACACACACACATACATACACACACACATGTCCATGCATTCGATTCCACATCCTGAGAGGAATGTTCATGGCTTGCAGTGGGGGCTCTCACTTTTTTCTCTCTCGCTCTTCTCTGACCTCTGACGCTGTTGGCCAGGGGCGCGTGACTCCTTGATGGAAGAGGCTGCCATTGGAACCTGATCTTCACCCTCCTTCTCGGACACCCAGGGCCAAGTGACAGAAGGGCGCAACCCCCGCCTTCTCGCGTTCTGGACACTGGCGCTCTGGTTCTGACAAAGATGGAGTCAAACGTAGCCTGCAAGGCTCACCCTGTCTGGGCCCCGGAGTCTTCCGCATCGTCTCTCTTCCTCCTGCTGCAGGTGCTGAGGCCGCCTCTCTTCCTCCTGCTGCAGGTGCTGAGGCCGCCTCTCTCCCTCCTGCTGCACGACCTGAGGCCGCCTCTCTTCCTCCTGCTGCAGCACCTGAGGCCGCCTCTCTTCCTCCTGCTGCAGGACCTGAGAATGCCTCTCTTCCTCCTGCTGCAGGACCTGAGGCCGCCTCTCTTCCTCCTGCTGCAAAACCTGAGGCCGCCTCTCTTCCTCCTGCGTCAGGTGCTGAGGCCGCCTCTCTTCCTCCTGCTGCAGGACCTGAGGCCGCCTCTCTTCCTCCTGCTGCAGGACCTGAGGCCGCCTCTTTTTTTTCCTGCTGCAGGACCTGAGGCCGCCTCTCTTCCTCCTGCTGCAGGTGCTGAGGCCGCCTCTCTTCCTCCTGCTGCAGGTGCTGAGGCCACCTCTTTTCCTCCTGCTGCAGGACCTGAGGCCGCCTCTCTTCTTCCTGCTGCAGGACCTGAGGCCGCCTCTCTTCCTCCTGCTGCAGGTGCTGAGGCCGCCTCTCTTCCTCCTGCTGCAGCACCTGAGGCCGCCTCTCTTCCTCCTGCTGCAGGACCTGAGGCCGCCTCTCTTCCTCCTGCTGCAGGTGCTGAGGCCGCCTCTCTTCCTCCTGCTGCAGGACCTGAGGCCGCCTCTCTTCCTCCTGCTGCAGCACCTGAGGCCGCCTCTCTTCCTCCTGCTGCAGCACCTGAGGCCGCCTCTCTTCCTCCTGCTGCAGGTGCTGAGGCCGCCTCTCTTCCTCCTGCTGCAGGACCTGAGGCCGCCTCTCTTCCTCCTGCTGCAGGACCTGAGGCCGCCTCTCTTCCTCCTGCTGCAGGTGCTGAGGCCGCCTCTCTTCCTCCTGCTGCAGGACCTGAGGCCGCCTCTCTTCCTCCTGCTGCAGCACCTGAGGTCGCCTCTCTTCCTCCTGCTGCAGCACCCGAGGCCGCCTCTCTTCCTCCTGCTGCAGGACCTGAGGCCGCCTCTCTTCCTCCTGCTGCAGGTGCTGAGGCCGCCTCTCTTCCTCCTGCTGCAGCATCTGAGGCCGCCTCTCTTCCTCCTGCTGCAGGTGCTGAGGGCGCCTCTCTTCCTCCTTTTGCAGGTGCTGAGGCCGCCTCTCTTCCTCCTGCTGCAGCACCTGAGGCCGCCTCTCTTCCTCCTGCTGCAGGTGCTGAGGCCGCCTCTCTTCCTCCTGCTGCAGGACCTGAGGCCGCCTCTCTTCCTCCTGCTGCAGGTGCTGAGGCCGCCTCTCTTCCTCCTGCTGCAGGTGCTGAGGCCGCCTCTCTTCCTCCTGCTGCAGGTGCTGAGGCCGCCTCTCTTCCTCCTGCTGCAAGTGCTGAGGGCGCCTCTCTTCCTCCTGCTGCAGGTGCTGAGGCCGCCTCTCTTCCTCCTGCTGCAGGACCTGAGGCCGCCTCTCTTCCTCCTGCTGCAGGACCTGAGGCCGCCTCTCTTCCTCCTGCTGCAGGACCTGAGGCCGCCTCTCTTCCTCCTGCTGCAGGACCTGAGGCCGCCTCTCTTCCTCCTGCTGCAGGTGCTGAGGCCGCCTCTCTTCCTCCTGCTGCAGGACCTGAGGCCGCCTCTCTTCCTCCTGCTGCAGGTGCTGAGGCCGCCTCTCTTCCTCCTGCTGCAGGACCTGAGGCCGCCTCTCTTCCTCCTGCTGCAGGACCTGAGGCCGCCTCTCTTCTTCCTGCTGCAGGACCTGAGGCCGCCTCTCTTCCTCCTGCTGCAGGTGCTGAGGCCGCCTATCTTCCTCCTGCTGCAGGACCTGAGGGCGCCTCTCTTCCTCCTGCTGCAGGTGCTGAGGCCGCCTGTCTTCCTCCTGCTGCAGGTGCTGAGGCCGCCTCTCTTCCTCCTGCTGCAGGACCTGAGGCCGGCTCTCTTCCTCCTGCTGCAGGACCTGAGGCCGCCTCTCTTCCTCCTGCTGCAGGACCTGAGGCCGCCTCTCTTCCTCCTGCTGCAGGACCTGAGGCCGCCTCTCTTCCTCCTGCTGCAGGACCTGAGGCCGCAAGGCGAAAGGCTGACACAGGCCAGAGCCAGAGTGGCGGTTGATTCACTGCAGACTGTGACGAGGGAGGAAGACGAGAATGTGTCTCTGACAGGAAGACTTTCTGGGTGTCAAGTTTTTTGTTTCTTCATCAGGGATGTTTTGTTACAGGGACAAACAGACTGACTGACAGACAGACAGACGGATGGACGGACGGATAGACTGATAGTCTAACTGGTTGGCTGGCTGGCTGTCTGGCAAAAACAGCGGACAAAAACACAACATACACAGAGACGGACAGATGGACAGAGAGGCAGATGGATAGAGAGAAAGAGATGGACAGAGAGAGAGATGGACAGAGAGACAGATGTACAGACAGACAGACAGACAGACAGACAGACAGACAGACAGACAGACACATACACACACACGCACACGCCCGATAGGACAACGTGAGAGAGAGAGAGAGAGAGAGATAGATGGGTGAGTGTTATTGATCAATAGGCACAGTAATGTAGAGGACATGCAATAGTGATTCCTTGTATGTTTCCCTGTCATGATCTATGTAGATAGTGAATGTGTGGGTTTTTAAAGGAGATCTTAATATGCTAATTATTTTATTGATATCTAAATATTGCACATGATGCCATCACGTCTTTTGCATAGAGAAAGTTTTATATTATATATTCAACATACAAACTTCCAGCTTTCACTTCAACCGGCGATATGTCAGAATTTACAGAAATGAAGATTTTTTGGGGGGTTAATGTCAACCTAAGTTGTATGCATTGATAACTTGTCATCTCCAAACGGTTAGCGGAGAGGCAGACTTATACATATTGTGACCAGATCTGTTCAACTGGCAGGAATTTTTCTTCCCCAAAAGACCTTTACAAACAAAAATATAAAGTGTAGTTATTGTTTCATTTAAAGAAAAAACTGTGAAAGAAACAGCACATCAGGGAGGACAGTAAAGAAACGCTACAAGCGCCAGACAGCCTCAAGTTACACGTACTTTTCCTCTGGGAGTCTTGCTACAGTTTATCGTCCAAACTTATCAGACGGCTTACATCCCGGTCACGTCGGATAAAGTTGGACATCCCCAGGATCAAGCATTCCTGGGGAGCAAGGTCTTCCAGAAATCCGCCAGAGATCTAAGTGCTTTCCTGTTCCTGTGCTGTACATGGACAAGGTCAGGCGGAATGGCTTCCTGTACATTCCTATCATCTGCTCAAGCAAACTTCCTTTTTTCCCCCTTCTTATTCCCCCCTCCCCATCCTAGTGGCAACCCTTACTCCCAGGTTTCAGTGCCAGGTTAAGATACTCATCTCATTGCCTTTTTTGTATCACATCTTGCAGCTGTGTTCTGTCCGGGACATTTAGTCGCTCCGTCCGCTCATGCTGTTGTTGCCCTCCTCCTCCTCCTCCTCCTCCTCCTCCTCCTCCTCCTCCTCCTCCTCCTCCTCCTCCTCCTCCTCCTCCTCCTCCTCCTTTCTCCTCCTCCTCCTCCTCCTTTTCCTTCTCCCCCTCCCCTCCTCTCCCTCTTCCTCCTCCTCCTCCTCCTCCTCCTCCTCCTCCTCCTCCTCCTCCTCCTCCTCCTCCTCCTCCTCCTCCTCCTCCTTCTCCTCCTCCTCCTCCTCCTCCTCCTCTTCCTCTCCTCTCCCCTCCCCCCCTCCCCCTCCTCTCCCCTCCCCCTCCTCCTCTTCCTCCCCCTCCCCCTCCTCCTCCTCCCCTCCCCCTCCTCCTCCTCCTCCTCCTCCTACTCCTCCTCCTCCTCCTCCCTCCTTCTCCTCCTCCTCCTCCCCTTCCTCCTCCTCCTCCTCCTCCTCCTCCTCCTCCTCCTCCTCCTCCTCCTCCTCCTCCTCCTCCTCCTCCTCCTCTCCCCTTTCTCCTCCCCCTCCTTCTCCTCCTTCTCCTTCTTTTCCTCCTCCACTTCCTCCTTCTCCTCCTCCTCCTCCACTTCCTCCTTCTCCTCCTCCACTTCCACCTCCTCCTCCTCCACTTCCTCCTTGTCCGCTACCTCCTTCTCCTTCTCTTTCTCCTCCTCCTCCTCCTCCTCCTCCTCCTCCCCTTCTCCTCCTTTTCCTCCTCTTCGTCCCCCTCCCCCCTTTCCCCTCCACTTCCTCGCCTTCCTCCTTCTCCTCCCTCCTCTTCCTCTTGCTCTGACCCAATCTCTCGCCCTTTCCTCTCTATTGCTCCTCTATTTTCTCCATTTCTCTGTCCTCCTCTGACACTCAATCGTCCCCTCACCCCCTACCCTAATTGTCCGTTTGAATCCTAGAGGAGTGCCTCACTCCCGTGTTCTACCAAAAAGGAGCGCGACCTCTCCCCTTCTTCCACGACGAAATATCTTTCCTTGAGACGGCCCGAAATACTCGAGGTGAGGTTTGGCACCGTAATTGTTTTTGGTGCGAGTGGCACCGCTGAGGGTGGAAAAGTTCACTCTGTCTGGAGTTTGGCCCCTCGCCAGGTCCGTCGGCCTTGGGCTCCAAGAATTTCACACCCCGACAAAGAATTTTTGTAATGGCCTCGCTGGAAACTTTTTTCCTCTTTTGTTTGGTCTGTCTGTCACGGCGTGAGTCAATCTGCAACCCAATGCCCGCTCTGCATCTCGCACTGCAGGAAGGACGGCTCAAGTGCCCGCGGCATCTCGCACTGCAGGAAGGACGGCTCAAGTGCCCGCGGCAGCTGAGATCATGACTACGCGCAGACGAAGGGGAAAGCTGATCACAGAGAATAAAGACGACGGGAGGAGTAAATCTGAAACATGTCCGTGTAGAATTCATCATCCACAGAAACAGAGTTCTCAGCCAGCTTAGGAATTAGCGGGAACCTGTGCCAGTACAAAGCGACAAAGCGACCAATTGTTGTATTTGTTTCGTTCCTTAAAAAATTGCACCGACTACTCTGGAGCGGATTCGGTTAACAAAACATAATTACAGTGACATTAATGACTTTATCAAAGTAATCTAAAGTGTGACCCACTTACCACTAAACCATTCCTCACTCAATTGTTTGGTGTTAGGAGATGCAATTTTGTTCAATCTTCACGCTTAAAAGAACTAATCCAGTATGAGTAGAAACACTGAAGGATTAAACGTGTAGAAGTTATTCCCAACTGAAGATAACAGTCGTGCAGGGGAGGTGTATCGCTCACGCCAAGCAGAGATGACTGCAGCTGTCTGTGGAGACACAGGTTGGCCAGCACCCAAAGCTGGGCGCGCTAGTCCCTCTAGAGCTGTCTGTGGAGACACAGGTTGGCCACCACTCACAGCTGGGCGCGCGAGTCCCTCAAGAGCTGTCTGTGGAGACACAGGTTGGCCAGCACCCAAAGCTGGGCGCGCGAGTCCCTCTAGAGCTGTCTGTGGAGACACAGGTTGGCCACCACTCACAGCTGGGCGCGCGAGTCCCTCAAGAGCTGTCTGTGGAGACACAGGTTGGCCAGCACCCAAAGCTGGGCGCGCGAGTCCCTCTAGAGCTGTCTGTGGAGACACAGGTTGGCCACCACTCACAGCTGGGCGCGCGAGTCCCTCTAGAGCTGTCTGAACAGAAGCTGCAGCAGTTTGCTGACCTGAACAGCTTTCGCCGATGACGCAGTGCAGTTTGGCCTGGCTCGACCCGGTCATTACGAGGAACGAGAAGTGGATGATTAACACGGCCCAACTCTGCAAGAACCTGTCACTGGACACAATCACGTAGTATGACAGTGGAACTGTATGTTGAGGTCATGCTTCTGACAAGACAGCTCCGAAGGGCAGGCTTCCTATCACGCATGGAAGACACAAGAATGCCCAAAGGTGTGTTCTACGGAGAACTATGCAGGGGCAGGCGTGACAGAGGAGCTCCAAGGAAGCGCTTCAAGGACCGATTGAAGCGGCAGCAGAGTATGGCCGGTATCCAGGCAGCTGACTGGGAAAGCATGGCCAGCCACAGGGACAGCTGGAGAGCTTCATCAATGCGCGGAGCTGAGACCTTCGAAGCATCTAGGAGAGAGGCCGCGGAGGAAAGGCAGAGAAGGAAGACATCGGCTGCCCGGAGCCCACCTGCCCAGGGATTCCCATGCCCAACGTGTGGCAGAATCTGCCACTCAAGGATTGGCCTGCATAGCCACCAGAGGGCATGACGGCACCAACCCAGATGATCCTCGGATCCGAGGAACAGCCATCATTATCACATGTAGAAACCAAGGCATTACTATCTCAAGGTGATGCTTTTCAGCTCCATGGGTTCCCCAAGGCGCGATCCTCTTCGAGCTTCTTCCACACAACTCCAACATCAGCGCAGTCTATGTCTGAGTTTGGGTTCGACAGACTCAATACTCAGCACACCGTCAGGCTCGTGCAACGTCGTGACGATCATCAGTAGTGAGCTGGTCGAGTTGGGCCCTTGAGGCTCTTCCCTTCCTTGCATAGTTACTGCTAGATGCCAACAGACTGTCTATCACTGGTTCGGGGCCCTGAATGGCAAGCAACAGACTGCCTATCACTGGTTCGGGGCCCTGAATGGCAAGCAACAGACTGTCTATCACTGGTTCGGGGCCCTGAATGGCAAGCAACAGACTGTCTATCACTGGTTCGGGGCCCTGAATGGCAAGCAACAGACTCTGTCGGGCCTGATGCACAGTGCTTCTGGTGGGGCCCTGAATGGCAAGCAACAGACTGCCTATCACTGGTTCGGGGCCCTGAATGGCAAGCAACAGACTGCCTATCACTGGTTCGGGGCCCTGAATGGCAAGCAACAGACTGTCTATCACTGGTTCGGGGCCCTGAATGGCAAGCAACAGACTGCCTATCACTGGTTCGGGGCCCTGAATGGCAAGCAACAGACTGTCTATCACTGGTTCGGGGCCCTGAATGGCAAGCAACAGACTGTCTATCACTGGTTCGGAGCCCTGAATGGCAAGCAACAGACTGCCTATCACTGGTTCGGGGCCCTGAATGGCAAGCAACAGACTGTCTATCACTGGTTCGGGGCCCTGAATGGCAAGCAACAGACTGTCTATCACTGGTTCGGGGCCCTGAATGGCAAGCAACAGACTGTCTATCACTGGTTCGGGGCCCTGAATGGCAAGCAACAGACTGCCTATCACTGGTTCGGGGCCCTGAATGGCAAGCAACAGACTGTCTATCACTGGTTCGGGGCCCTGAATGGCAAGCAACAGACTGCCTATCACTGGTTCGGGGCCCTGAATGGCAAGCAACAGACTGTCTATCACTGGTTCGGGGCCCTGAATGGCAAGCAACAGACTGTCTATCACTGGTTCGGAGCCCTGAATGGCAAGCAACAGACTGTCTATCACTGGTTCGGGGCCCTGAATGGCAAGCAACAGACTGCCTATCACTGGTTCGGGGCCCTGAATGGCAAGCAACAGACTGTCTATCACTGGTTCGGGGCCCTGAATGGCAAGCAACAGACTGTCTATCACTGGTTCGGGGCCCTGAATGGCAAGCAACAGACTGCCTATCACTGGTTCGGGGCCCTGAATGGCAAGCAACAGACTGTCTATCACTGGTTCGGGGCCCTGAATGGCAAGCAACAGACTGTCTATCACTGGTTCGGGGCCCTGAATGGCAAGCAACAGACTATCTATCACTGGTTCGGGGCCCTGAATGGCAAGCAACAGACTGTCTATCACTGGTTCGGGGCCCTGAATGGCAAGCAACAGACTGCCTATCACTGGTTCGGGGCCCTGAATGGCAAGGCGCACGAAGACGAGAAGCTTCAGACTGCAGTTGCATCGCCAGGGCCGACGAGAGAAAACTCCTCAAACACCAGGACCTCTGTGATCAGAATAAGGAGGCAGGCAGTCTGGGCATGCAGGCACTAATGCCAGTGGAGGCAGGCTGCAGGGGAATTTGTGGTGCAGCGTGCTGAACAGGTTTTCAAACACATGGGGAGACAAGCCTAAATTGACAAAGCAGGTCATCCAGATTTCTCGAGGCCCAACCGAGGAAGTCAAACACCCAGAAGGAGGGGTCCCCAATCGCGTAATCGAGTCGAGTGACACATGGTGTGTATGTGTCTGTGTGTGTGTGTGTATGTGTATGTGTGTGTGTATATGTGTATGTGTGTATGTGTGTATGTGTGTCTGTGTGTGCGTGAGTGTGTGTGTTTGTGTGTGTGTGTGTGTGTGTTTGTGTGTGTATGTGTGTGTGCATGTGTGTCTGTGTGTGTGTGTGCGTGTGTATGTGTGTATGTGTGTCTGTGTGTGTAAGTATGTGTGTGTGTCTGTGTGTGTATGTGTGTGTGTCTGTGTGTGTATGTGTGTGTGTATGTGTGTCTGTGTGTGCGTGAGTGTGTGTGTGTGTGTGTGTGTGTGTTTGTGTGTGTTTGTGTGTGTGCGTTTGTGTGTGTGTATGTGTGCATGTATATGTGTGTGTGTGTGTGCATGTATATATATATATGTGTGTGTGTGTGTGTGTGTGTGTGTGTGTGTGTGTGTATGTATGAGACAGACAGCAGTCCACACTGGGTGGTATTTACAAGGCAGGTCGTCCATCACGAGGGAGGAGCTCTCACCTGAAGCAGACGCCTCCCTGTGGCCCCAGTCCCACTTGGGGCCGCCCATGGTCGACCCGCTGGAGCAGACTCCAAAAACTGTATGACCATGAAAGGTAGAGCTACTGGAGCAAACCCCCAAAACTGTATGACCATGAAAGGTAGAGCTACTGGAGCAGGCCCCAAAAACTGTATGACCATAAAAGGTACAGCTACTGGAGCAGACCCCAAAAACTGTATGACCATGAAAGTTAGAGCTACAGGAGCAGACCCCAAAAACTGTATGACCATGAAAGGTAGAGCTACTGGAGCAGGCCCCAAAAACTGTATGACCATAAAAGGTACAGCTACTGGAGCAAGCCCCAAAAACTGTATGACCATGAAAGGTACAGCTACTGGAGCAGGCCCCAAAAACTGTATGACCATGAAAGGTAGAGCTACTGGAGCAGACTCCAAAAACTGTATGACCATGAAAGGTAGAGCTACTGGAGCAGACCCCAAAAACTGTATGACCATGAAAGGCAGAGCTACTGGAGCAGGCCCCAAAAACTGTATGACCATGAAAGGTACAGCTACTGGAGCAGACCCCAAAAACTGTATGACCATGAAAGGTAGAGCTACTGGAGCAGACCCCAAAAACTGTATGACCATGAAAGGTAGAGCTACTGGAGCAGACCCCAAAAACTGTATGACCATGAAAGGTAGAGCTACTGGAGCAGACCCCAAAAACTGTATGACCATGAAAGGCAGAGCTACTGGAGCAGACCCCAAAAACTGTATGACCATGAAAGGTAGAGCTACTGGAGCAGACCCCAAAAACTGTATGACCATGAAAGGTAGAGCTACTGGAGCAGACCCCAAAAACGGTATGACCATGAAAGGTAGAGCTACTGGAGCAGGCCCCAAAACTGTATGACCATGAGAGGTAGAGCTACTGGAGCAGGCCCCAAAAGCTGTATGACCATGAGAGGTAGAGCTACTGGAGCAGGCCCCAAAAGCTGTATGACCATGAGAGGTAGAGCTACTGGAGCAGGCCCCAAAAGCTGTATGACCATGAGAGGTA
>JAWQFJ010031081.1:0-12500 GCA_034096865.1 Theodoxus fluviatilis
CGACCACGACCACGACCACGACCACGACCACGACCACGACCACGACCACGACCACGACCACGACCACGACCACGACCACGACCACGACCACGACCACGACCACCACCACGACCACGACCACGACCACGACCACGACCACCACCACGACCACGACCACGACCACGACCACGACCACGACCACGACCACGACCACGACCACGACCACGACCACGACCACCACCACGACCACCACCACCACCACCACCACGACCACCACCACGACCACCACCACCACCACCACCACCACCACCACCACCACCACCACGACCACCACCACGACCACGACCACGACCACCACCACCACCACCACCACGACCACGACCACGACCACGACCACGACCACGACCACGACCACGACCACGACCACGACCACGACCACCACCACCACCACCACCACCACCACGACCACCACCACCACCACCACCACCACCACCACCACCACCACCACCACGACCACCACCACCACCACGACCACCACCACGACCACGACCACGACCACGACCACGACCACGACCACGACCACCACCACGACCACGACCACACCACGACCACGACCACGACCACGACCACGACCACGACCACGACCACGACCACGACCACGACCACGACCACGACCACGACCACCACGACCACGACCACGACCACGACCACGACCACCACGACCACGACCACCACCACGACCACGACCACGACCACGACCACCACCACGACCACGACCACGACCACGACCACGACCACGACCACGACCACGACCACGACCACGACCACGACCACGACCACGACCACGACCACGACCACGACCACGACCACGACCACCACCACGACCACGACCACCACCACGACCACCACCACCACCACGACCACCACCACCACCACCACCACCACCACGACCACCACCACCACCACGACCACGACCACCACCACGACCACGACCACGACCACGACCACGACCACGACCACGACCACGACCACGACCACGACCACGACCACGACCACGACCACGACCACGACCACCACCACGACCACGACCACGACCACGACCACGACCACGACCACGACCACGACCACGACCACGACCACGACCACCACCACCACCACCACCACCACGACCACGACCACGACCACGACCACCACCACCACCACCACCACCACCACGACCACCACCACCACCACGACCACGACCACGACCACGACCACGACCACGACCACGACCACGACCACGACCACGACCACGACCACGACCACGACCACGACCACGACCACCACCACGACCACGACCACCACCACGACCACGACCACGACCACGACCACGACCACGACCACGACCACCACCACCACCACCACCACCACGACCACGACCACCACCACGACCACGACCACCACCACGACCACGACCACCACCACGACCACCACCACGACCACGACCACGACCACGACCACGACCACGACCACGACCACGACCACGACCACGACCACGACCACGACCACGACCACGACCACGACCACGACCACGACCACGACCACGACCACGACCACCACCACGACCACGACCACCACCACGACCACCACCACGACCACGACCACGACCACGACCACCACGACCACGACCACGACCACGACCACGACCACGACCACCACGACCACGACCACCACGACCACGACCACGACCACGACCACGACCACGACCACGACCACGACCACGACCACGACCACGACCACGACCACGACCACGACCACGACCACGACCACCACCACGACCACGACCACGACCACGACCACGACAACAACACACGACCACGACCACGACCACGACCACGACCACGACCACGACCACGACCACGACCACGACCACGACCACGACCACGACCACGACCACGACCACGACCACGACCACGACCACGACCACGACCACGACCACGACCACGACCACGACCACGACCACGACCACCACCACGACCACGACCACGACCACGACCACGACCACCACCACGACCACGACCACGACCACGACCACGACCACGACCACCACCACGACCACCACGACCACGACCACCACCACGACCACGACCACCACCACGACCACCACCACGACCACGACCACCACCACGACCACCACCACGACCACGACCACCACCACGACCACGACCACGACCACGACCACGACCACGACCACGACCACGACCACGACCACGACCACGACCACGACCACCACCACGACCACGACCACGACCACGACCACGACCACGACCACGACCACGACCACGACCACGACCACGACCACCACCACGACCACGACCACGACCACGACCACGACCACGACCACGACCACGACCACGACCACCACGACCACGACCACGACCACGACCACGACCACGACCACGACCACGACCACGACCACGACCACGACCACGACCACGACCACGACCACGACCACGACCACGACCACGACCACGACCACGACCACGACCACGACCACGACCACGACCACGACCACGACCACGACCACGACCACGACACGACCACGACCACGACCACGACCACGACCACGACCACGACCACGACCACGACCACGACCACGACCACGACCACGACCACGACCACGACCACGACCACGACCACGACCACGACCACGACCACGACCACGACCACGACCACGACCACGACCACGACCACGACCACGACCACGACCACGACCACGACCACCACCACGACCACGACCACGACCACGACCACCACCACCACGACCACCACCACCACGACCACGACCACGACCACCACCACGACCACCACCACGACCACGACCACGACCACGACCACGACCACGACCACGACACGACCACGACCACCACCACGACCACGACCACGACCACGACCACGACCACGACCACGACCACGACCACGACCACGACCACGACCACGACCACGACCACCACCACGACCACGACCACGACCACGACACGACCACGACCACGACCACGACCACGACCACGACCACGACCACGACCACGACCACGACCACCACGACCACGACCACGACCACGACCACGACCACGACCACGACCACGACCACGACCACGACCACGACCACGACCACGACCACGACCACGACCACGACCACGACCACGACCACGACCACGACCACCACCACCACCACCACCACGACCACGACCACGACCACCACCACGACCACCACCACCACCACGACCACGACCACCACCACCACCACGACCACCACCACGACCACGACCACGACCACGACCACGACCACGACCACGACCACGACCACGACCACGACCACGACCACGACCACGACCACGACCACGACCACGACCACGACCACGACCACGACCACGACCACGACCACCACGACCACGACCACGACCACGACCACGACCACCACGACCACGACCACGACCACGACCACGACCACGACCACCACCACGACCACGACCACGACCACGACCACGACCACGACCACGACCACGACCACGACCACGACCACGACCACGACCACCACGACCACGACCACGACCACCACCACGACCACCACCACGACCACCACCACGACCACGACCACGACCACGACCACGACCACGACCACGACCACGACCACGACCACCACCACGACCACGACCACGACCACGACCACGACCACGACCACGACCACGACCACGACCACGACCACCACGACCACGACCACGACCACGACCACGACCACGACCACGACCACGACCACGACCACGACCACGACCACGACCACGACCACGACCACGACCACGACCACGACCACCACCACCACCACGACCACGACCACGACCACGACCACGACCACGACCACGACCACGACCACGACCACCACCACGACCACCACCACGACCACCACCACGACCACGACCACCACCACCACCACGACCACGACCACCACCACCACCACCACCACCACGACCACCACCACCATCACCACCACCACCAGGACCACGACCACCACCACGACCACGACCACGACCACGACCACGACCACGACCACGACCACGACCACCACCACGACC
Organism: Theodoxus fluviatilis; assembly: GCA_034096865.1. Lineage (NCBI taxonomy): Eukaryota > Metazoa > Mollusca > Gastropoda > Cycloneritida > Neritidae > Theodoxus > Theodoxus fluviatilis. Next base: position 4,089 of record JAWQFJ010031081.1, read on the forward strand.
ACGACCACCACCACGACCACGACCACGACCACGACCACGACCACGACCACGACCACCACCACGACCACCACCACGACCACGACCACGACCACGACCACCACCACCACCACCACCACCACCACCACCACGACCACCACCACGACCACGACCACCACCACCACCACGACCACCACCACCACCACGACCACGACCACGACCACGACCACGACCACGACCACGACCACGACCACGACCACGACCACGACCACGACCACGACCACGACCACGACCACGACCACCACCACGACCACGACCACCACCACGACCACCACCACGACCACGACCACGACCACGACCACGACCACGACCACGACCACCACCACGACCACGACCACGACCACGACCACGACCACGACCACGACCACGACCACGACCACGACCACGACCACGACTACGACCACGACCACCACCACGACCACCACCACGACCACGACCACGACCACGACCACGACCACGACCACGACCACGACCACGACCACGACCACGACCACGACGACCACCACCACCACCACGACCACCACCACCACCACCACCACCACCACGACCACCACCACCACCACGACCACGACCACCACCACCACCACGACCACGACCACGACCACGACCACGACCACGACCACGACCAAAACCACGACCACGATCACGACCACGACCACCACCACGACCAACACCACGACCACGACCACCACCACCACCACCACCACCACCACGACCACCACCACGACCACGACCACCACCACGACCACGACCACGACCACGACCACGACCACGACCACGACCACGACCACGACCACGACCACGACCACCACCACGACCACGACCACGACCACGACCACGACCACGACCACGACCACGACCACGCCACCACCACGACCACCACCACGACCACGACCTCGACCACGACCACGACACCCACCACGACCACCACCACGACCAGGACCACGACACCCACCACGACCACCACCACGACCACGACCACCACCACGACCACGACCACGACCACGACCACGACCACGACCACGACCACGACCACGACCACGACCACGACCACGACCACGACCACGACCACGACCACGACCACGACCACGACCACGGCCACGGCCACGGCCACGACCACGACCACGACCACGACCACGACCACCACCACCACCACCACCACGACCACCACCACCACCACCACCACCACGACCACCACCACGACCACGACCACCACCACGACCACGACCACCACCACGACCACGACCACCATCACGACCACGACCACCACCACGACCACGACCACCACCACGACCACGACCACCACCACGACCACGACCACCACCACGACCACGACCACCACCACGACCACGACCACCACCACGACCACGACCATCACCACGACCACGACCACCACCACGACCACCACCACGACCACGACCACCACCACCACCACGACCACCACCACGACCACCACCACCACCACGACCACGACCACCACCACCACCACGACCACGACCACGACCACGACCACGACCACGACCACGACCACGACCACGACCACGACCACGACCACCACCACGACCACGACCACGACCACGCACCACGACCACCACCACCCACCACCACCACACACCCATCGATCACCACCACCACCGACCACATCACCACGCACCACCACCACCACCACCACCACCACCATCACCTCCACGACCACCACCATGACCACGACCACGACCACCAACGACCACGACCACCACCACGACCACGACTCCCACCATCCACCACCACGACCACCACCACCACCACGACCACCCCACCACCACGACCACACCCCGACCACGACCACCACCTCCAACACCACGACCACGACCACGACCACGACCACGACCACGACCTCCACGACCACGACCACCACCACCACCACCACCACGACCACCACCACCACCACCACCACCCCACCACCCACCCACACCACCCACCACACCAACACCACGACCACGACCACCACCACCACCACCACCACGACCACGACCACCACCACGACCATCACCACCACCACGACCACCACCACCACCACCACACCCACCACCCACACCCACCACCACCACCACACCACCGCCGCACCACCCCCACCACCACCACCACCGCCCTCACCACCACCACCACCACCACCACCACACCGCCACACCCACCACCATCCCCACCACCACCACCGCCATCACCACCACCCCGCCATCACCACCACCCCACCACCACCGCCATCACCACCACCACCACCACCACCCACCACCGCCATCACCCCCACCACCGCCATCACCACCACCACCACCACCACTCACCCACCACCGACTCACCACCACCACCACCACCCCACCCATCACCACCACCACCCCCACCACCACCGCCATCACCCACCACCACCACCACCACCCCCACCACCACCACCACCACCACCACCCACCACCACCCCACCACCACCACACCACCCACCACCACCACCACCACCACCACCACCACCGCCATCACCACCACCACCACCACCACCACCACCACCACATCACCACCACCATCGCCATCACCACCACCACCACCACACCACCCACCACCGCCATCACCACCACCACCACCGCCACCGCCATCGCCACCACCACCACCACCACCACCGCCATCACCACCACCACCACCACCACCGCCACCACCACCGCCATCACCACCACCACCACCACCACCACCACCACCCACCACCACACACCACCACACCACCACCACCACCACCGCCATCACCACCACCACCACCACACCACCACCACCACCACCACCACCACCACCACCACCACCACCACCACCACCACCACCACCACCACCACCACCATCACAACAAAAATGAACACTGTCGCTCCTCCCACGCTGTGGCACCCGAGGCCTGTTGTGACTCATTCCAGAGGACCTACTGGCCGCGAGGAAAGGTTCTGGGAGGAACCAGCAACATCAACGCCATGGTCTACGTGCGTGGAAGCAGACACGACTTTGACGGATGGGCAGCGGCAGGCTGCCAGGGCTGGAGCTACCAGGAAGTCCTGCCCTACTTCATCCGCTCTGAGGACAACCAGGACCCAGACCTCGTCAACTCAGGTGGGCACATACGTAGTTGCCAGTGACTATAGAGCTTTAGATCAGGTGTACAGACACTTAATTACCAGTGACTACAGATCTTTAGGTCAGGTGTACACACATTTAGTTACCAGTGAATACAGAGCTTTAGGTCAGGTGTACACACATTTAGTTACCAGTGACTACAGAGCTTTAGGTCAGGTGTACACACACTTAGTTACCAGTGACTGCAGAGCTTTAGGTCAGGTGTACACACACTTAGTTACCAGTGACTACAGAGCTTTAGGTCAGGTGTACACACATTTAGTTACCAGTGACTACAGAGCTTTAGGTCGGGTGTCCACACACTTGTGTACCAGTGACTGCAGAGCTTTAGGTCAGGCGTACACACACTTGTGTACCAGTGACTGCAGAGCTTTAGGTCAGGTGTACACACACTTAGTTACCAGAGATGTTACGAAACGCATATTTCCCCTTTGACGTCGGTTGTTGTTATGTTATGCAGTGGGTTGGGTATGGTCTGCCAAGCCGTTGTGTAGCTTAGATATTTCTGCCAAACCAATATTAATTGCAAGATTTGTGTTGTGTGTGGAAACTTGGAAGGGAAACCGGATAGTGAACCTTGTTTTCCTTCTTATATTGAGATGGACTTAGTAGAACGTTTAAGCTGAGATCGAGCACATCTCCGTTTGTGTTTAACCATTAACCAATCCCCAGTGAACTTTTCAGAAGGCGGACAAATGAGGTGGCTCGATTAACTGATCAATGGGAAATGACCGGTTAGACGGACAAGTGATTGGTCGCTTGGAGGAAAACGCGATTCAAGACCACCTCTAGTTATGTGATTGGACGAGGACAGCTAGGAGATTTTGGCTGTCATATAAAAACCCGTGTTGTGCAGAAATACAGGGTGCCCATTGTAGATTTTTCACAGGAACAGACCACAAAGGTAGGGTGCCCTGTTTGAGCGAACTGTGAAAAACGATGAAGTTTCTCCTCTGAAAGTAATGCCCGGCCGTTTTCTACGTGTGACTCCGCATCGCCAGAGTGCTGAATGGAATTCCGCACTCGCTCTTGCCCGGAGAAAAGCCTCAGCCTCAAGTATCACAAGTTTCTCTTCTGAAAGTTTTTCCCCTACACAAAATGCGCCACCGTCACCCTGCCCTGGGAAAATGACTTAAGAAATTCTCCAACGTTCGAGAAGAGCTCTGCTGTAAAGCGACGATTGACTCCATCATTGCGTCGACCTCCCCCATATGCTCACGACCGTCCAGCTGCCTGTCACGACAAACAGAGCGGTGTCGTCTGCTCAGGATCTACACGGAGGACCAAGCTATGATTCGTCATCTACGATCATCCCCTGAGCTTTTTCACCACAGCCAGCCCAAGTCCAAGTCTCAGGACACCGGTTTCCGCTACTTGGAAAAGAATATCGCCTGCCTGCTCCCCTGCGGGGCATTTCCTTTTTCATCGTTTTGTGAAAGTGAATTCCTAAATGGATATCCCAAACCCCCTCTCCCCCTCTCGCTCCAGTCGTGCTCCACTCTCGTGCTCGCGCGTGCACACTCGCCTCTGGTTGGCTGAAAACGTCGAAGCTCAGTTAAGTATCATATCGAATATTGGTTTGGCAGACCGCTTAGTTTAATTATTATTTTTGGGGAATGATTTATTTTATTTATCATGCTTAGATTTGATTCATTGATTATTGTGTCAACAATTTCACTCGTAACCATTTGACTTATCCATGATTAAAGACCTTTGAATTTTGATTTTGGTATTCCCATATCTCATTTAAAGACGTATTTCATCATTGTTTGAATGGGAATGGAAGGTTCCAAGTAGGTAGGTGCAGTTTATCCCTAGACAGAAAACGATCCAAAACCTGAAGATTAAACATCTTATACCTACTTGTGACAAGAGAGTACAGAGCTTTAGGTCAGGTGTACACACACTTAGTTACCAGTGACTGCAGAACTTTAGGTCAGGTGTGCACGCACTTAGTTACCAGAGAGTACAGAGCTTTAGGTCAGGTGTACACACACTTAGTTACCAGTGACTGCAGAGCTTTAGGTCAGGTGTGCACACATGTAGTTACCAGTGTCTACAGAGCTTTAGGTCAGGTGTACACACATTTAGTTACCAGAAACTACAGAGCTTTAAGTCAGGTGTACACACACTTAGTTACCAGTGACTGCAGAACTTTAGGTCAGGTGTACACACATTTAGTTACCAGTGACTACAGAGCTTTAGATCAGGTGTACACACACTTAGTTGCCAGTGACTGCAGAGCTTGAAGTCAGGTGTATACACACTTAGTTACCAGTGACTGCAAAGCTTTAGATCAGGGGTACACACAGTTAGTTACCAGTGACTACAGAACTTTAAGTCAGGTGTATACACACTTAGTTACCAGTGACTGCAGAGCTTTAGATCAGGTGTACACGCACTTAGTTACCAGTGGCTGCAGAGCTTTAGGTCAGGTGTACACACAGTTAGTTACCAGTGACTACAGAACTTTAGGTCAGGTGTACACACACTTAGTTACCAGTGACTACAGAACTTTAGGTCAGGTGTACACACACTAAGTTACCAGTGACTGCAGAGCTTTAGGTCAGGTGTACATACACTTTGTTACCAGTGATTGCAGAGCTTTAGGTCAGGTGTACACACAGTTAGTTGCCAGTGACTACAGAGCTTTAGATCAGGTGTACACACAGTTAGTTACCAGTGACAACAGAGCTTTAGGTCAGGTGTACACACATTTAGTTACCAGAGAGTACAGAGCTTTAGATCAGGTGTACACATACGTAGTTACCAGTGACTACAGAGCTTTAGGTCAGGTGTACACACACTTAGTTACCAGTGACTACAGAGCTTTAGGTCAGGTGTACACACACTTAGTTACCAGTGACTGCAGAGCTTTAGGTCAGGTGTACAGACACTTAGTTACCAGAGAGTACAGAGCTTTAGGTCAGGTGTACACACACTTAGTTACCAGTGGCTGCAGAGCTTTAGGTCAGGTGTACACACAGTTAGTTGCCAGTGACTACAGAGCTTTAGGTCAGGTGTACACACAGTTAGTTTCCAGTGTCTACAGAGATTTAAGTCAGATGTACACACAGTTAGTTGCCAGTAACCTCAGAGCTTTAGGTCAGGTGTACACACACTTAGTTACCAGTGTCTACAGAGATTTAAGTCAGAAGTACACACACTTAGTTACCAGTGACCGCAGAGCTTTAGGTCAGTTGTACACACACTTAGTTACCAGTGTCTACAGAGATTTAGGTCAGGTGTACACACAGTTAGTTACCAGTGACTGCAGAGCTTTAGGTCAGGTGTACACACACTTAGTTACCAGAAACTACAGAGCTTTAGGTCAGGTGTACACACACTTAGTTACCAGAGAGTACAAAGCTTTAGGTCAGGTGTACACACACTTAGTTACCAGAGAGTACAGAGCTTTAGGCCAGGTGTACACACACTTAGTTACCAGTGACTGCAGAGCTTTAGGTCAGGTGTACACACATGTAGTTACCAGTGTCTACATAGCTTTAGGTCAGGTGTACACACATTTAGTTACCAGTGACTACAGAGCTTTAGGTCAGGTGTACACACACTTAGTTACCAGTGACTACAGAGCTTTAGGTCAGGTGTACACACACTTAGTTACCAGTGACTACAGAGCTTTAGGTCAGGTGTACACACACTTAGTTACCAGTGACTACAGAGCTTTAGGTCAGGGGTACACACACTTAGTTACCAGTGACTGCAGAGCTTTAAATCAGGGGTACACACACTTAGTTACCAGTGACTACATAGCTTTAGGTCAGGTGTACACACACTTAGTTACCAGTGACTACAGAGCTTTAGGTCAGGTGTACACACAGTTAGTTACCAGTGTCTACAGAGCTTTAGGTCAGGTGTACAGATACTTAGTTACCAGTGACTACAGAGCTTTAGGTCAGGTGTACACACATTAGTTACCAGTGACTGCAGAGCTTTAGGTCAGGTGTACACACACTTAGTTACCAGTGACTACATAGCTTTAGGTCAGGGGTACACACAGTTAGTTGCCAGTGACTGCAGAGCGTTAGGTCAGGTGTACACACACTTAGTTACCAGTGACTGCAGAGCTTTAGGTCAGGTGTACACACACTTAGTTACCAGTGTCTACAGAGCTTTAGGTCAGGTGTACACACACTTAGTTACCAGTGACTACAGAGCTTTAGGTCAGGTGTACACACAGTTAGTTACCAGTGACTGCAGAGCTTTAGGTCAGGTGTACACACACTTAGTTACCAGTGACAACAGAGCTTTAGGTCAGGTGTACACACACTAAGTTACCAGTGACTACAGAGCTTTAGGTCAGGTGTACACACACCTAGTTACCAGTGACTGCAGAGCTTTAGGTCAGGTGTACACACACTTAGTTACCAGTGACTGCAGAGCTTTAGGTCAGGTGTACACACATTTAGTTACCAGAGAGTACAATGCTTTAGGTCAGGTGTACACACATTTAGTTACCAGAGAGTACAGAGCTTTAGGTCAGGCGTACACACACTTAGTTACCAGTGGCTGCAGAGCTTTAGGTCAGGTGTACACACAATTAGTTACCAGTGACTACAGAGCTTTAGGTCAGGTGTACACACACTTAGTTATCAGTGACTACAGAGCTTTAGGTCAGGTGTACACACAGTTAGTTATCAGTGACTGCAGAGCTTTAGGTCAGGTGTACACACACTTAGTTACCAGTGACTGCAGAGCTTTAGGTCAGGTGTACACACACTTAGTTACCAGTGACTACAGAGCTTTAGGTCAGGTGTACACCCACTTAGTTACCAGTGACCGCAGGGTTTTATGTCAGGTGGGCAAACCATAAAAAGGGCCGCAAAGACTAGAGCTGGTCATGTCAGACAAGCAGGCACAACGTGGAGAGATTGTCACGTCAGTGGACAATCACTTAAAGTTTAAGTTAAACCGCTTTTCAGCGACATAGGGGAACCATATTTTACTGGAAGCTAAACTGTGTCAAGTCGGGCACTCAAACAAGTATGCAGCTACCTGGGAAAAGTAAGGCAAAAGGACAAACAATTAAACAACTCACCGGGGACTACAGTTTCGCGTCACGTAGACAGACAGTCATTTAGCTACTTAGGAGTAACACCTGGCAAGCCAGTACCGTAAAAGACTGTGATGTTTTCCAGGGATTTCTACATGTTCATTCAGTCAGGTAAATACACGGACACTTTTCTGGAAATAGACGATGCCCACTGGAAACCAGAC
>JAWQFJ010031081.1:17500-20000 GCA_034096865.1 Theodoxus fluviatilis
TTGCATGCGAAGCAAAAGTGAGTGTATGTACTCACCCATTTCGTCCGTCCGGGCGTCCGGGCATCCGTGCGTCCGGGCTTGGTGTCATCCGTAAAAACTTTAATGTTGGATTTTTCTCAGACACTATTCAGTCTATCAACACCCAATTTGGCATGATAGTGTATGATGACAAGGCGTCAAAAAACGTACATGGTGACTTGACCTTGCTTCAAGGTCAAGGTCGCAGAGGCCGTAAATGTTGTCTAAAACAGCCATTTTTGACATTTTCCCTATTTTCTCTGAAGTTTTTTAGATTGATACCTGATCTATATATGGTGTATAGGGCAAAGTAATCCCTATCTTTTGATATCAGTTTGATTGACCTTGCTTCAAGGTCAAGGTCACAGGAGCTCTTTAAAGTTGGATTATATACATATTTTGAAGTGACCTTGACCCTGAACTATGGAAGATTACTCTTCCAGACTTCATAACATTGTAGTACAGATGTTATAATTTCATACTAGGTCACCCGTGTTGTACGTCCGGGCGTCTGGGCGTCCGGTCTGGGCGTCCGGGCGTCCTGTCATCAGTAAAAACAAATTTAACGTTGGATTTTTCTCGGAGACTATTAAGTCTATTAACACCCAATTTGGAATGATGGTGTAGGATGACAAGGCGTAAAAAAACATACATAGTGACTTGACCTTGCTTCAAGGTCAAGGTCACAGGAGCTCTTTAAAGTTGGATTGTATACATATTTTGAAGTGACCTTGACCCTGAACTATGGAAGATTACTCTTCCAAACTTCATGACATTGTAGTACACACGTTATACTTTCATCATGAGACACATTTGGGTACATATCATCAAGGTCAAGGTCACTTTGACCCTTATGAAATGTGACCAAAATGGGGTAGTGAACCACTAAAAGTGACCATATCTCATGGTAGAAAGTGTCAATAAGCACCAATGTGCTTCCTATGTTTTGAATTAACAGCTTTGTGTTGCATGACCGTGGATGACCTTGACCTTGACCTTGGGTCAAGGTCACATGTATTTTGGTAGAAAAAATGTGTAAAGCAGTTCTTAGTGTATGATGTCATTGCTAGGTTTAGTTGTTTGACCTTGACCTTGAAGGGTACTTGAAGGTCGCGGTCATGTAAAGGTCAAGTAAAGGTCAAGGTCAAGCATGTGAGTCCTATGGGCTTTGCCCTTCTTGTTTCCACGTTGGCGTGCCCCTATGTGTTGAGGATAAGATTACACTCACCATGAGTGTAAGAACAGACCTGCTAGAGGTGAGACTAGACCCAATGGAAGGAGAAAGACCCACCGTGGTGGTGATAATAGACCCCCTGTGGTGGTGATACTAGCCCCACCGTGGTGGTGATAATAGGCCCCCCGTGGTGGTGATAATAGACCCCCTGTGGTGGTGATACTAGCCCCACCGTGGTGGGGATAATACCCCCCCCGTGGTGGTGATAATAGCCCCACCATGGTGGTGATAATAGCTCCACCATGGTGGTGATAATAGCCCCACCGTGGTGGTGACAATAGACCCACCGTGGTGGTAATAATAGACCCACGGTGGGCAACAAATACAACAATATTTGGGCCCAAGAGTTCACGAAACGCTCACCGTTACAGCCGACTAATCAGTTAAGATTAAAAGAATAGGCGGGCAAAAATCATCTCTGCGGTGTATTGTCCAATTTCAAGATTTGGCGGGTGAAAACGTCATGTCATTCATATGCAAGTAGGTCACGCTCTACGTTTCAGGATAAACCACTGTCTAGCCTATGACACTGCCACCACTGCGTGATTCGAACCCCAGGAGTGACGATGCTGTCAGGCCAGGTCACTCTCGAGGTTTGACTTACTTCCGCTGCGTTTGAGATCACGCGAAATCGTGAAAACACGAAATAAGAGCGCATGATTTTGATAAATGCAGTGGTAAAGCTTGAACACGTTGGCCTCCATTATCTTCTAATTTGATTAGTTCTCGAAGGGTCTTTTTTCTCGACGGTGGAACGCGATCAAGTAGAAAAATCAGGAAGCTCACGGAATCCATCCGAACAAAAAGCTTTGGAGTGGCCGTGACTCCCACTGACAACTTAGGATACTGGTCGCATGGAAGATATGCTGTGCGCAAATGTTCTGCCATGATGCAAGAAACAAACGCTAGGAAAACCCATTCCCTTGCAATGTACATCTTCTATGCCTTCGAAAGACCAAAACATGGAATCGAGAGCTGAATATCTTCCCTTATCATCGGTACTTTTTCTGCTTGTGACACTGTAAGGGATCCTTATTTTGGTTTGAGTATTGTTGTATAATTGCGATGGGCCGATGGTCTTGTCATAAAATTCACATTCAAATTCAAATTCAGTGCACCTCGTCCTTTCTGTGCTCCCTCAGGTGCTGCAGAAGCTGAAGCAGATATACAGTGAGGACACCGATCCTCGCGTCATCGTCTTGCCGACTTTGCTCCACCCCAAGAGTCGTGGCTGGATCAGACTGAATT
>JAWQFJ010031081.1:27500-39826 GCA_034096865.1 Theodoxus fluviatilis
AGGGGACCACACCTACAGGGGACCACACCTACAGGGGACTGTAGCTACAGGGGACCACACCTACAGGGGACCACACCTACAGGGGACCACACCTACAGGGGACTGTAGCTACAGGGGACCACACCTACAGGGGACCACACCTACAGGGGACCGCACCTACAGGGGACCACACCTACAGGGGACCACACCTACAGGGGACCACACCTACAGGGGACCACACCTACAGGGGACCACACCTACAGGGGACCACACCTACAGGGGACCACACCTACAGGGGACCACACCTACAGGGGACTGTAGCTACAGGGGACCACACCTACAGGGGACCACACCTACAGGGGACCACACCTACAGGGGACCACACCTACAGGGGACCACACCTACAGGGGACCACACCTACAGGGGACCACACCTACAGGGGACCACACCTACAGGGGACCACACCTACAGGGGACCACACCTACAGGGGACCACACCTACAGGGGACCACACCTACAGGGGACCACACCTACAGGGGACCACACCTACAGGGGACCACACCTACAGGGGACTGTAGCTACAGGGGACCACACCTACAGGGGACCACACCTACAGGGGACCACACCTACAGGGGACCACACCTACAGGGGACCACACCTACAGGGGACCACACCTACAGGGGACTGTAGCTACAGGGGACCACACCTACAGGGGACCACACCTACAGGGGACGTACTACAGGGGACCACACTACAGGGGACTGTAGCTACAGGGGACCACACTACAGGGGACCACACCTACAGGGGACCACACCTACAGGGGACCACACCTACAGGGGACCACACCTACAGGGGACCACACCTACAGGGGACTGTAGCTACAGGGGACCACACCTACAGGGGACCACACCTACAGGGGACCACACCTACAGGGGACCACACCTACAGGGGACCACACCTACAGGGGACCACACCTACAGGGGACTGTAGCTACAGGGGACCACACCTACAGGGGACCACACCTACAGGGGACCACACCTACAGGGGACCACACCTACAGGGGACCACACCTACAGGGACGACACGGGACCACCTACAGGGGAATGTAGCTACAGGGGACCACACCTACAGGGGACCACACCTACAGGGGACCACACCTACAGGGGACCACACCTACAGGGGACCACACCTACAGGGGACCACACCTACAGGGGACCACACCTACAGGGGACCACACCTACAGGAGACCACACCTACAGGGAACCACACCTACAGGAGACCACACCTACAGGGGACCACACCTACAGGGGACCACACCTACAGGGGACCACACCTACAGGGGACCACATCTACAGGGGACCACACCTACAGGGGACCACACCTACAGGAGACCACACCTACAGGGGACTGTAGCTACAGGAGACCACACCTACAGGGGAATGTAGCTACAGGGGACCACACCTACAGGGGACCACACCTACAGGGGACCACACCTACAGGGGACCACACCTACAGGGGACCACACCTACAGGGGACCACACCTACAGGGGACTGTAGCTACAGGGGACCACACCTACAGGGGAATGTAGCTACAGGGGACCACACCTACAGGGGACCACACCTACAGGGGACCACACCTACAGGAGACCACACCTACAGGAGACCACACCTACAGGGGACTGTAGCTACAGGAGACCACACCTACAGGGGACTGTAGCTACAGGGGACCACACCTACAGGGGAATGTAGCTACAGGGGACCACACCTACAGGGGACCACACCTACAGGGGACCACACCTACAGGGGACCACACCTACAGGGGACCACACCTACAGGGGACCACACCTACAGGGGACTGTAGCTACAGGGGACCACACCTACAGGGGACCACAGCTACAGGGGACCACACCTACAGGGGACCACACCTACAGGGGACCACACCTACAGGGGACCACACCTACAGGGGACCACACCTACAGGGGACCACACCTACAGGGGAATGTAGCTACAGGGGACCACACCTACAGGGGACTGTAGCTACAGGGGACCACACCTACAGGGGAATGTAGCTACAGGGGACCACACCTACAGGGGACCACACCTACAGGGGACCACACCTACAGGGGACTGTAGCTACAGGGGACCACACCTACAGGGGACCACACCTACAGGGGACTGTAGCTACAGGGGACCACACCTACAGGGGACTGTAGCTACAGGGGACCACACCTACAGGGGACTGTAGCTACAGGGGACCACACCTACAGGGGACCACACCTACAGGGGACTGTAGCTACAGGGGACCACACCTACAGGGGACCACACCTACAGGGGACTGTAGCTACAGGGGACCACACCTACAGGGGACCACACCTACAGGGGACTGTAGCTACAGGGGACCACACCTACAGGGGACCACACCTACAGGGGACTGTAGCTACAGGGGACCACACCTACAGGGGACTGTAGCTACAGGGGACCACACATACAGGGGACCACACCTACAGGGGACTGTAGCTACAGGGGACCACATCTACAGGGGACCACACATACAGGGGACCACACCTACAGGGGAATGTAGCTACAGGGGGCCACATCTACAGGGGACCACACCTACAGGGGACCACACCTACAGGGGACCACACCTACAGGGGACCACACCTACAGGGGACCACACCTACAGGGGACCACATCTACAGGGGACCACACATACAGGGGACCACACCTACAGGGGACCACACCTACAGGGGACCACACCTACAGGGGACTGTAGCTACAGGGGACCACACCTACAGGGGACCACACCTACAGGGGACCACACCTACAGGGGACTGTAGCTACAGGGGACCACACCTACAGGGGACCACACCTACAGGGGACCACACCTACAGGGGACCACACCTACAGGGGACCACACCTACAGGGGACCACACCTACAGGGGACCACACCTACAGGGGACCACACCTACAGGGGACCACACCTACAGGGGACCACACCTACAGGGGACCACACCTACAGGGGACTGTAGCTACAGGGGACCACACCTACAGGGGACCACACCTACAGGGGACCACACCTACAGGGGACTGTAGCTACAGGGGACCACACCTACAGGGGACCACACCTACAGGGGACCACACCTACAGGGGACCACACCTACAGGGGACCACACCTACAGGGGACCACACCTACAGGGGAATGTAGCTACAGGGGACCACACCTACAGGGGACCACACCTACAGGGGACCACACCTACAGGGGACCACACCTACAGGGGACTGTAGCTACAGGGGACCACACCTACAGGGGACCACACCTACAGGGGACCACACCTACAGGGGACCACACCTACAGGGGACCACACCTACAGGGGACCACACCTACAGGGGACCACACCTACAGGGACCACATCTACAGGGGACCACACCTACAGGGGAATGTAGCTACAGGGGACCACACCTACAGGGGACTGTAGCTACAGGGGACCACACCTACAGGGGACCACACCTACAGGGGACTGTAGCTACAGGGGACCACACCTACAGGGGACCACACCTACAGGGGACCACACCTACAGGGGAATGTAGCTACAGGGGGCCACATCTACAGGGGACCACACCTACAGGGGACCACACCTACAGGGGACCACACCTACAGGGGACCACACCTACAGGGGACCGCACCTACAGGGGACCGCACCTACAGGGGACCACACCTACAGGGGACCGCACCTACAGGGGACCACACCTACAGGGGACCACACCTACAGGGGACCACACCTACAGGGGACCACACCTACAGGGGACTGTAGCTACAGGGGACCACACCTACAGGGGAATGTAGCTACAGGGGACCACACCTACAGGGGACCACACCTACAGGAGACCACACCTACAGGGGACCACACCTACAGGGGACCACACCTACAGGGGACTGTAGCTACAGGGGACCACACCTACAGGGGACTGTAGCTACAGGGGACCACACCTACAGGGGACTGTAGCTACAGGGGACCACACCTACAGGGGAATGTAGCTACAGGGGACCACACCTACAGGGGAATGTAGCTACAGGGGACCACACCTACAGGGGACCACACCTACAGGGGACCACACCTACAGGGGACCACACCTACAGGGGACCACACCTACAGGGGACCACACCTACAGGGGACCACACCTACAGGGGACCACACCTACAGGGGACTGTAGCTACAGGGGACCACACCTACAGGGGAATGTAGCTACAGGGGACCACACCTACAGGGGACCACACCTACAGGAGACCACACCTACAGGGGAATGTAGCTACAGGGGACCACACCTACAGGGGACCACACCTACAGGGGAATGTAGCTACAGGGGACCACACCTACAGGGGACCACACCTACAGGGGACCACACCTACAGGGGACTGTAGCTACAGGGGACCACACCTACAGGGGACTGTAGCTACAGGGGACCACACCTACAGGGGACTGTAGCTACAGGGGACCACACCTACAGGGGACATGTAGCTACAGGGGACCACACCTACAGGGGACTGTAGCTACAGGGGACCACACCTACAGGGGACCACACCTACAGGGGACCACACCTACAGGGGACTGTAGCTACAGGGGACCACACCTACAGGGGAATGTAGCTACAGGGGACCACACCTACAGGGGACCACACCTACAGGGGACCACACCTACAGGGGACCACACCTACAGGGGACCACACCTACAGGAGACCACACCTACAGGGGACTGTAGCTACAGGGGACCACACCTACAGGGGACTGTAGCTACAGGGGACCACACCTACAGGGGACCACACCTACAGGGGACCACACCTACAGGGGACCACACCTACAGGGGAATGTAGCTACAGGGGACCACACCTACAGGGGACTGTAGCTACAGGGGACCACACCTACAGGGGAATGTAGCTACAGGGGACCACACCTACAGGGGACCACACCTACAGGGGACCACACCTACAGGGGACCACACCTACAGGGGACCACACCTACAGGGGACCACACCTACAGGGGACTGTAGCTACAGGGGACCACACCTACAGGGGACCACAGCTACAGGGGACCACACCTACAGGGGACCACACCTACAGGGGACCACACCTACAGGGGACCACACCTACAGGGGACCACACCTACAGGGGACCACACCTACAGGGGACTGTAGCTACAGGGGACCACACCTACAGGGGACTGTAGCTACAGGGGACCACACCTACAGGGGACTGTAGCTACAGGGGACCACACCTACAGGGGACCACACCTACAGGAGACCACACCTACAGGGGACTGTAGCTACAGGGGACCACACCTACAGGGGACCACACCTACAGGGGAATGTAGCTACAGGGGACCACACCTACAGGGGACTGTAGCTACAGGGGACCACACCTACAGGGGACTGTAGCTACAGGGGACCACACCTACAGGGGACCACACCTACAGGGGACTGTAGCTACAGGGGACCACACCTACAGGGGACCACACCTACAGGGGACCACACCTACAGGGGACCACACCTACAGGGGACCACACCTACAGGGGACTGTAGCTACAGGGGACCACACCTACAGGGGACCACACCTACAGGGGACTGTAGCTACAGGGGACCACACCTACAGGGGACTGTAGCTACAGGGGACCACACCTACAGGGGACCACACCTACAGGGACTGTAGCTACAGGGGACCACACCTACAGGGGACCACACCTACAGGGGACCACACCTACAGGGGACTGTAGCTACAGGGGACCACACCTACAGGGGACCACACCTACAGGGGACCACACCTACAGGGGACCACACCTACAGGGGACCACACCTACAGGGGACCACACCTACAGGGGACCACAGCTACAGGGGACCACACCTACAGGGGACCACACCTACAGGGGACCACACCTACAGGGGACCACACCTACAGGGGACTGTAGCTACAGGGGACCACACCTACAGGGGACCACACCTACAGGGGACCACACCTACAGGGGACTGTAGCTACAGGGGACCACACCTACAGGGGACCACACCTACAGGGGACCACACCTACAGGGGACCACACCTACAGGGGACCGCACTACAGGGGACCTCACCTACAGGGGACCACACCTACAGGGGACCACACCTACAGGGGACCACACCTACAGGGGACCACACCTACAGGGGACCACACCTACAGGGGACTGTAGCTACAGGGGACCACACCTACAGGGGACCACACCTACAGGGGACCACACCTACAGGGGACTGTAGCTACAGGGGACCACACCTACAGGGGACCACACCTACAGGGGACCACACCTACAGGGGACCACACCTACAGGGGACCACACCTACAGGGGACCACACCTACAGGGGACTGTAGCTACAGGGGACCACACCTACAGGGGACCACACCTACAGGGGACCACACCTACAGGGGACCACACCTACAGGGGACTGTAGCTACAGGGGACCACACTACAGGGGACCACACCTACAGGGGACCACACCTACAGGGGACCACACCTACAGGGGACCACACCTACAGGGGACCACACCTACAGGGGACCACACCTACAGGGGACCACACCTACAGGGGACCACACCTACAGGGGACTGTAGCTACAGGGGACCACACCTACAGGGGACTGTAGCTACAGGGGACCACACCTACAGGGGACCACACCTACAGGGGACTGTAGCTACAGGGGACCACACCTACAGGGGACCACACCTACAGGGGACCACACCTACAGGGGAATGTAGCTACAGGGGACCACACCTACAGGGGACCACACCTACAGGGGACCACACCTACAGGGGACCACACCTACAGGGGACCACACCTACAGGGGACCGCACCTACAGGGGACCGCACCTACAGGGGACCACACCTACAGGGGACCGCACCTACAGGGGACCACACCTACAGGGGACCACACCTACAGGGGACCACACCTACAGGGGACCACACCTACAGGGGACTGTAGCTACAGGGGACCACACCTACAGGGGAATGTAGCTACAGGGGACCACACCTACAGGGGACCACACCTACAGGGGACCACACCTACAGGGGACCACACCTACAGGAGACCACACCTACAGGGGACTGTAGCTACAGGGGACCACACCTACAGGGGACTGTAGCTACAGGGGACCACACCTACAGGGGACTGTAGCTACAGGGGACCACACCTACAGGGGAATGTAGCTACAGGGGACCACACCTACAGGGGAATGTAGCTACAGGGGACCACACCTACAGGGGACCACACCTACAGGGGACCACACCTACAGGGGACCACACCTACAGGGGACCACACCTACAGGGGACCACACCTACAGGGGACCACACCTACAGGGGACCACACCTACAGGGGACTGTAGCTACAGGGGACCACACCTACAGGGGAATGTAGCTACAGGGGACCACACCTACAGGGGACCACACCTACAGGGGACCACACCTACAGGGGAATGTAGCTACAGGGGACCACACCTACAGGGGACCACACCTACAGGGGAATGTAGCTACAGGGGACCACACCTACAGGGGACCGCAGCTACAGGAGACCACACCTACAGGGGACTGTAGCTACAGGGGACCACACCTACAGGGGACTGTAGCTACAGGGGACCACACCTACAGGGGACTGTAGCTACAGGGGACCACACCTACAGGGGAATGTAGCTACAGGGGACCACACCTACAGGGGAATGTAGCTACAGGGGACCACACCTACAGGGGACCACACCTACAGGGGACCACACCTACAGGGGACCACACCTACAGGGGACCACACCTACAGGGGACCACACCTACAGGGGACCACACCTACAGGGGACCACACCTACAGGGGACTGTAGCTACAGGGGACCACACCTACAGGAGACCACACCTACAGGGGAATGTAGCTACAGGGGACCACACCTACAGGGGACTGTAGCTACAGGGGACCACACCTACAGGGGACTGTAGCTACAGGGGACCACACCTACAGGGGACCACACCTACAGGGGACTGTAGCTACAGGGGACCACATCTACAGGGGACCACACATACAGGGGACCACACCTACAGGGGAATGTAGCTACAGGGGGCCACATCTACAGGGGACCACACCTACAGGGGACCACACCTACAGGGGACCACACCTACAGGGGACCACACCTACAGGGGACCACACCTACAGGGGACCACACCTACAGGGGACTGTAGCTACAGGGGACCACACCTACAGGGGACTGTAGCTACAGGGGACCACACCTACAGGGGACCACACCTACAGGGGACCACACCTACAGGGGACCACACCTACAGGGGACCACACCTACAGGGGACCACACCTACAGGGGACCACACCTACAGGGGACCACACCTACAGGGGACTGTAGCTACAGGGGACCACACCTACAGGGGACTGTAGCTACAGGGGACCACACCTACAGGGGACCACACCTACAGGAGACTGTAGCTACAGGGGACCACACCTACAGGGGACTGTAGCTACAGGGGACCACACCTACAGGGGACTGTAGCTACAGGGGACCACACCTACAGGGGACCACACCTACAGGGGACTGTAGCTACAGGGGACCACACCTACAGGGGACTGTAGCTACAGGGGACCACACCTACAGGGGACCACACCTACAGGGGACTGTAGCTACAGGGGACCACACCTACAGGGGACTGTAGCTACAGGGGACCACACCTACAGGGGACCACACCTACAGGGGACCACACCTACAGGGGACTGTAGCTACAGGAGACCACACCTACAGGGGACCACACCTACAGGGGACTGTAGCTACAGGGGACCACACCTACAGGGGACTGTAGCTACAGGGGACCACAGCTACAGGGGAATGTAGCTACAGGGGACCACACCTACAGGGGACCACACCTACAGGGGACCACAGCTACAGGGGACTGTAGCTACAGGGGACCACACCTACAGGGGACCACACCTACAGGGGACCACACCTACAGGGGACCGCACCTACAGGGGACTGTAGCTACAGGGGACCACACCTACAGGGGAATGTAGCTACAGGGGACCACACCTACAGGGGACCACACCTACAGGGGACCACACCTACAGGGGACCGCACCTACAGGGGACTGTAGCTACAGGGGACCACACCTACAGGGGACTGTAGCTACAGGGGACCACAGCTACAGGGGACTGTAGCTACAGGGGACCACACCTACAGGGGACCACACCTACAGGGGACCACACCTACAGGGGACCGCACCTACAGGGGACTGTAGCTACAGGGGACCACACCTACAGGGGAATGTAGCTACAGGGGACCACACCTACAGGGGACCACACCTACAGGGGACCACACCTACAGGGGACCGCACCTACAGGGGACTGTAGCTACAGGGGACCACACCTACAGGGGACCACACCTACAGGGGACCACACCTACAGGGGACCACACCTACAGGGGACCGCACCTACAGGGGACTGTAGCTACAGGGGACCACACCTACAGGGGACTGTAGCTACAGGGGACCACAGCTACAGGGGACTGTAGCTACAGGGGACCACACCTACAGGGGACCACACCTACAGGGGACCACACCTACAGGGGACCACACCTACAGGGGACCGCACCTACAGGGGACTGTAGCTACAGGGGACCACACCTACAGGGGAATGTAGCTACAGGGGACCACACCTACAGGGGACCACACCTACAGGGGACCACACCTACAGGGGACCGCACCTACAGGGGACTGTAGCTACAGGGGACCACACCTACAGGGGACTGTAGCTACAGGGGACCACAGCTACAGGGGACTGTAGCTACAGGGGACCACACCTACAGGGGACCACACCTACAGGGGACCACACCTACAGGGGACCGCACCTACAGGGGACTGTAGCTACAGGGGACCACACCTACAGGGGAATGTAGCTACAGGGGACCACACCTACAGGGGACCACACCTACAGGGGACCACAGCTACAGGGGACTGTAGCTACAGGGGACCACACCTACAGGGGACCACACCTACAGGGGACCACAGCTACAGGGGAATGTAGCTACAGGGGACCACACCTACAGGGGACCACACCTACAGGGGACCACAGCTACAGGGGACTGTAGCTACAGGGGACCACACCTACAGGGGAATGTAGCTACAGGGGACCACACCTACAGGGGACTGTAGCTACAGGGGACTGTAGCTACAGGGGACCACACCTACAGGGGACCACACCTACAGGGGACCACACCTACAGGGGACCACACCTACAGGGGACCACACCTACAGGGGACCACACCTACAGGGGACCACACCTACAGGGGACTGTAGCTACAGGGGACCACACCTACAGGGGACCACACCTACAGGGGACTGTAGCTACAGGGGACCACACCTACAGGGGACCACACCTACAGGGGACCACACCTACAGGGGACCGCACCTACAGGGGAATGTAGCTACAAGGGACCACACCTACAGGGGACCACATCTACAGGGGACTGTAGCTACAGGGGACCACACCTACAGGGGACCACACCTACAGGGGACCACACCTACAGGGGAATGTAGCTACAGGGGACCACACCTACAGGGGACCACACCTACAGGGGACCACACCTACAGGGGACCACACCTACAGGGGACCGCACCTACAGGGGACTGTAGCTACAGGGGACCACACCTACAGGGGACTGTAGCTACAGGGGACCACACCTACAGGGGACTGTAGCTACAGGGGACCACACCTACAGGGGACCGCACCTACAGGGGACCACACCTACAGGGGACTGTAGCTACAGGGGACCACACCTACAGGGGACCACACCTACAGGGGACCACACCTACAGGGGACCGCACCTACAGGGGACCACACCTACAGGGGACTGTAGCTACAGGGGACCACACCTACAGGGGACCACACCTACAGGGGACCACACCTACAGGGGACCACACCTACAGGGGACTGTAGCTACAGGGGACCACACCTACAGGGGACCACACCTACAGGGGAATGTAGCTACAGGGGACCACACCTACAGGGGACCACACCTACAGGGGACTGTAGCTACAGGGGACCACACCTACAGGGGACCACACCTACAGGGGACCGCACCTACAGGGGACTGTAGCTACAGGGGACCACACCTACAGGGGACCACACCTACAGGGGACCGCACCTACAGGGGACTGTAGCTACAGGGGACCACACCTACAGGGGACCACACTACAGGGGACTGTAGCTACAGGGGACCACACCTACAGGGGACTGTAGCTACAGGGGACCACAGCTACAGGGGAATGTAGCTACAGGGGACCACACCTACAGGGGACCGCACCTACAGGGGACTGTAGCTACAGGGGACCACACCTACAGGGGACCACACCTACAGGGGACCACACCTACAGGGGACCACACCTACAGGGGACTGTAGCTACAGGGGACCACACCTACAGGGGACCACACCTACAGGGGAATGTAGCTACAGGGGACCACACCTACAGGGGACCGCACCTACAGGGGACTGTAGCTACAGGGGACCACACCTACAGGGGACCACACCTACAGGGGACCGCACCTACAGGGGACTGTAGCTACAGGGGACCACACCTACAGGGGACCACACCTACAGGGGACCGCACCTACAGGGGACTGTAGCTACAGGGGACCACACCTACAGGGGACCACAGCTACAGGGGACTGTAGCTACAGGGGACCACACCTACAGGGGACTGTAGCTACATGGGACCACAGCTACAGGGGAATGTAGCTACAGGGGACCACACCTACAGGGGACCACACCTACAGGGGACCACACCTACAGGGGACCACACCTACAGGGGACCACACCTACAGGGGACCACACCTACAGGGGACCACACCTACAGGGGACCGCACCTACAGGGGACTGTAGCTACAGGGGACCACACCTACAGGGGACCGCACCTACAGGGGACTGTAGCTACAGGGGACCACACCTACAGGGGACCACACCTACAGGGGAATGTAGCTACAGGGGACCACACCTACAGGGGACCACATCTACAGGGGACGGTAGCTACAGGGGACCACACCTACAGGGGACCACACCTACAGGGGACCACACCTACAGGGGAATGTAGCTACAGGGGACTACACCTACAGGGGAATGTAGCTACAGGGGACCACACCTACAGGGGACCACACCTACAGGGGACTGTAGCTACAGGGGACCACACCTACAGGGGACCACACCTACAGGGGACCACACCTACAGGGGACTGTAGCTACAGGGGACCACACCTACAGGGGACCGCACCTACAGGGGACTGTAGCTACAGGGGACCACACCTACAGGGGAC
>JAWQFJ010031090.1:0-5000 GCA_034096865.1 Theodoxus fluviatilis
ATATACGGTGTGCAAAATCTCAGCTGACACAACGCAATACACGACTGCATACACATGCGTATCGCACAAAGGAAAAAACAAAAAAAAAAAAAAAAAAAAAAAAAAAAAAAAAGGAACAAAATTTCATGTCAGCTTTTCATTAAACTGTATTACCCTACTCTAATCCTATATTTCGAATTTTACGTCTGTTACTTATCCTTTACCTAGTCTTTCCTTGTCTTTAAACGATCTAGTCTTTCCATGCAATCATATTTCATGTTTACCTGCCCGGATATAATGACATAAAGCACTGTTTATTACCTCTATAATGTTTTCCCCTGCTTCGTTTGGTGGACACCCGACTAACATCACATCCCCCTACTACGGTTGTACGCTTATCTCTTATCGCACCGTACGAACCTCCCAAGAATTAAATGACGTTAACTAAGAGCAGAAGTTCGCTGAAGAGCGACAGAATACATCAAGCTGAGCAAGACGACCGCCAAAGGGGGGGAAAAGCAAAAACAAAAAGTCGTAGATGCCACTGGAGAACTACATGGTTTTCGGGGTTTTGTTGTTGTTGTTGTTGTGTGTGTGTGTGTGTGTGTGTGTGTGTGTGTGTGTGTGTGTGTGTGTGTGTGTGTGTGTGTGCGCGCGGGCTGAACATTTCGTGCACGAGGCCAAGGAGGCCCAAAGTCAGTATGTATGAATAAACACGAATAAACATGAATCAACATGTCATTGCGACGTTGGGCGTTTGTTCCAAAAAGAGGCAGCCATGATCTATAGTTTCTACTCTAATTGACGTGTCTCCCTGTGGGCTGGGGGTGAGAATAGACCCCCTGTGAGCTGGGGGTGAGAATAGACCCCCTGTGGAAAGGGGGCGCGAATAAACTCACCGCGTCTCCCCTACGCGATTCTAAAGAGGCGCATAACTAGGGCCTCTCATTGCCTACATTGCGACCGTAAACACCCACCCACCCATCTATCTATCTCTGACTGCTGTATGAACATGCAGTGTAGCTGAATATTCAATTTACGTCTCGAGACAGACCTACACGTCGTCAGTTCAACCAACTTCCGCGAAGTACCATGGCTTGTGGACGTTGTCCAGGCATCTCGCGCAGCGTGTAACGAAGCGCGCATGAACAGCATTGCAGATGACATGAAACCGAGACACCGTCCTGGGCTTTATGACACACAAGAACAGCATTGCAGATGACATGAAACCGAGACACCGTCCTGGGCTTTATGACACACAAGAACAGCATTGCAGATGAC
This sequence comes from Theodoxus fluviatilis, assembly GCA_034096865.1. Lineage (NCBI taxonomy): Eukaryota > Metazoa > Mollusca > Gastropoda > Cycloneritida > Neritidae > Theodoxus > Theodoxus fluviatilis. The sequence goes on from JAWQFJ010031090.1 coordinate 1,261, forward strand.
ATGAAACCGAGACACCGTCCTGGGCTATATGACACACAAGAACAGCATTGCAGATGACATGAAACCGAGACACCGTCCTGGGCTTTATGACACACAAGAACAGCATTGCAGATGACATGAAACCGAGACACCGTCCTGGGCTTTATGACACACAAGAACAGCATTGCAGATGACATGAAACCGAGACACCGTCCTGGGCTTTATGACACACAAGAACGGCATGGAAAAAGAAGCGTTTTCTATTCCCAGTTAAGAACGAGCAACTCGGCCAATCCAAAACATTGGCCTCCTCCCAGTCTCAGATCCCAGCATGCCAAGCAGAGCTCAATGCGGAAGGTGTCGCTTCCTCTCTCTGCTCGCAGATCATGAATATTCATAGGATGAGTTACTGACCGTTGCTAGCTGGAAATGGGGAATAGAGAGATGGGAGCGCCCTTTTCTGATACTCATCTGTCCATTGCTCGCAGCAGCACCTAACCTGACTCCATCTGCAGGAGGATCCACTGGCTGCTGGACATTTCCTTTGATGGAAAGTCTCTTCTCTGGCGTGTTTGATACAGGCGCGCACGGGGATTCTGTCTCCATACGTTTCGGATACTTTGATGCTACTGAATATGCATCTCGATGATTCGTGGGATCCCTCCTACATGTTACGATTATTCTCTACAGAAAATATTTCTACAGCTACGTCGTACAGCTGCCTAGCTTAGGGAACACTTTAGTTTCGCGATCTCTCAAAGGGCAAGCTATGTTGTGTATATGTGTGTGTGTGCGCACGCGCGTATTTGTGTGTGTGTGTGTGTGTCTGTGTGCGTGCGTGTGTGCGTGCGTGCGTGCGTGAGTGCGAGCGTGTGCGTGTGTGTGTGTTTGTATGTGTTTGTGTATGTGAGTACGTTGCAATTGATGGTACGTGTGTAATGTGTATGATTGCCTACGCTGACACGAATGTTCACGCTACTTCGATAAAGAAAAGAGAGGGGAAAGCAAAAGGAAGAAAGCATGCAACGAATTGCTTCTCTCAGTGACGACTAGAAAATGAGGCTGAGATAGCCACGTAAGACTGCAGTGCGCGGCGAAGTGTTGGGAGTCCAGTCCAGTGTGCCTTCACAGCGCAGTGTTGGGAGTCCAGTCCAGTGTGCCTTCACAGCGCAGTGTTGGGAGTCCAGTCCAGTGTGCCTTCACAGCGCAGTGTTGGGAGTCCAGTCCAGTGTGCCTTCACAGCTCTGTGCTGGGAGTCCAGTCCAGTGTGCCTTCACAGCGCAGTGTTGGGAGTCCAGTCCAGTGTGCCTTCACAGCGCAGTGTTGGGAGTCCAGTCCAGTGTGCCTTCACAGCGCAGTGCTGGGAGTCCAGTCCAGTGTGCCTTCACAGCGCAGTGTTGGGAGTCCAGTCCAGTGTGCCTTCACAGCGCTGGGAGTCCAGTCCAGTGTGCCTTCACAGCGCAGTGTTGGGAGTCCAGTCCAGTGTGCCTTCACAGCGCAGTGTTGGGAGTCCAGTCCAGTGTGCCTTCACAGCGCAGTGTTGGGAGTCCAGTCCAGTGTGCCTTCACAGCGCAGTGTTGGGAGTCCAGTCCAGTGTGCCTTCACAGCGCAGTGTTGGGAGTCCAGTCCAGTGTGCCTTCACAGCGCAGTGTTGGGAGTGCAGTCCAGTGTGCCTTCACAGCGCAGTGTTGGGAGTCCAGTCCAGTGTGCCTTCACAGCGCAGTGTTGGGAGTCCAGTCCAGTGTGCCTTCACAGCGCAGTGTTGGGAGTCCAGTCCAGTGTGCCTTCACAGCGCAGTGTTGGGAGTCCAGTCCAGTGTGCCTTCACAGCGCAGTGTTGGGAGTCCAGTCCAGTGTGCCTTCACAGCGCAGTGTTGGGAGTGCAGTCCAGTGTGCCTTCACAGCGCAGTGTTGGGAGTCCAGTCCAGTGTGCCTTCACAGCGCAGTGTTGGGAGTCCAGTCCAGTGTGCCTTCACAGCGCAGTGTTGGGAGTGCAGTCCAGTGTGCCTTCACAGCGCAGTGTTGGGAGTCCAGCCCAGTGTGCCTTCACAGCGCAGTGTTGGGAGTCCAGTCCAGTGTGCCTTCACAGCGCAGTGTTGGGAGTCCAGTCCAGTGTGCCTTCACAGCTTTGGACTGGGAGTCCAGTCCAGTGTGCCTTCATAGCGCATCTTTAGCTTTCACCTCCACTCATCCTCATCTCTCCTGTAGCGTTCGCGTTTTCCCCCCTCAAAATGTAGATATCCAATACATTCTTTGGACACACACACATTCACACACACACACACACACACACACACACACACATAAAAAAAAACACACACACACACACCACACACGGACATGCACTCACGCGCATGCATACACACACACACATACGCACACACGCACGCATTCACAGAGGAGAAATGGTAAGGGGGAGAGGGGAGGGTTGGTAAGGGGGAGGTAGTTAGAACAGATCCTATATTGGATCCTTGCCTAGAGGGAGGCCAGGAAGAGGGCAAGGGAAGGAGCAGGAGGAGTAGCACGGAGAGGTGGCTGGGGAATCAGAACATGATTGCATGGGTTGATGGCAGTGTGGCAGGTCTTCAAGAGATCTGGAAATGTAAAATGAAATAGATAGACAGACAGAATGACAACAGACACAAACACACACGCGCGCGCACGCACGCTCGCAGACCCAGAGACACACATACAAGGCCTGGGAGACAGACAGACAGACAGACACACAGACAGACACACAGACCGACACACAGACAGACACACAGCCAGCCAGCCAGCCAGACAGCCAGACAGAACGACACACAGACCAGACCAGACCAGACAGAACGACAGAACGACAGAAAGATAGACAGACAGGCAGACAGACAGACAGGCACTGACTGACGTAGAGTTAGGGGCATGGCTGAGAGCAACGCGCGTGTCCCCTCCATTCAACCCAAGCTGGGGCGCTTTATTCTGTACTTCCCCACGGCGTGACAGTGGATCAGTCAAAATGGCGACAGCACACACGGCCTGCAGGGGTCGGGGCACCTGCCCTGGCCACCAGCTTTCCACAGATCCCGCTGCCGTCTGCGTGAAGAATCAGCACAAGCCGTCACTTCTTCTTTGCCTGCCATTAGCACTCGTGGCTCTTTTACTGCCCCACTTCAAGGGGCGCAGTCACACCAGCGCCGACTTCATGGGTAGTGAGCGCCACGCTTCATGATGATGACCCTTTAAGTGGCTGACCTCGCCTCTCCAGCAGTCGAGCGCGTGCTCCAGTCTTTTACTACGCATCAAGCAAGACCACCCACACAGCCTCACAACTCCTCCTCCTCCTCCAACACTCCTCCTCCTCCTGCCACCGCCGCCAACACTCCTCCTCCTCCTGCCACCGCCGCCAACACTCCTCCTCCTCCTGCCACCGCCGCCAACACTCCTCCTCCCTCCTGCCACCGCCGCCAACACACTGAGACTGAGGTGAACACTAACGTGTTCCCGTCGAAGTACATGTTGCTTGTGTTAGGTACATCGCTTGTCTCCTTCTCTCTAAACTTCTGCCTAGTTCTACAACTATTTGACTCGTCTCTTTGTCATAAGACGCCCCACTAAGGGCTCGGATATCGTCATCTGAATCAACACTTTGCTATCGTGTCCAAATTCAAATTCAAATCAGAATCACGTGATGACAATGCGCAAGTGTTTTAGGGGAATCGGGCACTGCCTGGCTTGTGATTTTGATATTTTGATAAACGCTCCGGTTCATCGCTTTTAACTGACTTC
>JAWQFJ010031090.1:10000-12500 GCA_034096865.1 Theodoxus fluviatilis
GGTGGGGCGAGGCTGCATGACTGCAGTTTCACGCCCCATCACATCACAAGTGACCGATCGAAACTTCGCGACTTTATCACCTCCGCTGGCTTTGCTGACACGAGGCAGTGGACGCTGCGAGTGGAAGGCTCTCACTCCTGGGTGGGGAACCACAGACAAGATTCCAGCTCTGAACCACGTAGGACCACGGCTCCACCAGCACAAAGACTTCAAAGAAGGCGCGTTCTTTTCGCCATTTGCTCCTTTTCAGAGGACGTGGAGTGCTGGACAAACAATTTCATCTGAAACTCATAAAGAGTCCCTTGGAGATGATCTCACGCGAGAGGAGAGTAATTTGGCTCGCCCCATGATTTCTGATGAAGTGCAGCAGTGCATAAAATACTTAGCAGCTAACGTAAACGTCGAACTATTGGAAAAAGACAATAATATCAAGATGAAGTGTTATTTTTCAAACCTGCCTCGAAATTAAGGAAGAAATTTCACCGTAGATTGCTTCATATCCATCGTGAAAATCACGAATTGAAACTTTCGTTGTCGCACAGTCTGCGTGATTGTAAAGAAATGGCAACTTTTGGTTCCGTGCTCATCCATTCCTTCCCAATGCTGGCGCAACTTCGTGAGAACCTCTACGACTGACAATCTGACTTTAGACAATCAGTAAAGCAGGGAATAAGAGCGCTCATCATGAAACAAAACTGTGGAAGGTCTTGCTGTCGGAAGACTAAAGGACAGGCTTCCATGCCGTTTTCCAGCCCGAGGCAGTGGGTGGCAAGGCAAGGGCTGGAGGACTTCACGCTCTACACAGGCTGACTTGCAACGTTCGTCACATACTATGGACGCACATGACCTGTAGGCAGCGTGTGAACATGGCCGTACTCAGTGTAGAGTGTGAACATGGCTGTACTCAGTGCAGAGTGTGAACATGGCTGTACTCAGTGCAGCGTGTGAACATGGCTGTACTCAGTGCAGAGTGTGAACATGGCTGTACTCAGTGCAGAGTGTGAACATGGCCGTACTCAGTGCAGCGTGTGAACATGGCTGTACTCAGTGCAGCGTGTGAACATGGCTGTACTCAGTGCAGAGTGTGAACATGGCTGTACTCAGTGCAGAGTGTGAACATGGCCGTACTCAGTGCAGCGTGTGAACATGGTTGTACTCGGTGCAGCGTGTGAACATGGCTGTACTCAGTGCAGAGTGTGAACATGGCTGTACTCAGTGCAGAGTGTGAACATGGCCGTACTCAGTGCAGAGTGTGAACAGTCCCTATCTAGGCACAGACTGTAACATCACCTCATCTACGGACAATGTGAACATCTGATCTAAGGTCTAAATGTGAACACGCCTCGTTTACGGAACGATGGCAGATACGCGAATTGACTAAATAATTGTGTATACTTTACGAACCGCTGTAAAATTGCGACCTAACCAGTAACACTGATCAAGCCTGATCCTCGAATCATTTGTGAACACGTCTGATCTACGGAATGAGAGTGAACACGTCTGATCTATGGAATGAGAGTGAACACGTCTGATCTATGGAATGAGAGTGAACACGTCTGATCTATGGAATGAGAGTGAACACGTCTGATCTATGGAATGAGAGTGAACACGTCTGATCTATGGAATGAGAGTGAACACGTCTGATCTACGGAATGAGAGTGAACACGTCTGATCTATGGAATGAGAGTGAACACGTCTGATCTATGAAGGAAACAGTGAACATACCTGATCCCAGGGTTCACTGCTCATACGTCTGATCTATGATGGACAATGAACATGCCTGATCTGCGACGTGAACAGTGAACACGTCTACTTAAAGGCCAGTCTGTGAACAGTGAACACGTCTACTTAAAGGCCAGTCTGTGAACAGTGAACAGTGAACACGTCTACTTAAAGGCCAGTCTGTGAACAATCCCGATCAAGGGTCAGACCGTGACGGCAAGGCACACTCCCTACCACGTGACAGAATCAGTGGAGCGTGGAAGATCAGGTCACGTGACAGACCTAGTCTTGAGCACTGTTGCTAGGTCGGGCTGTAATCGACAGGCAGTGATGGATGGAGAGCCTGCGCCGTGCTGGATCGAACGCGGGCCAACTGGTGCGCTGCGCTTCAAGTGGGAGGCTGCTACCATGGCTACCAGAAGACGACAGGCTGCCAGGAGGAAATGCCTAAAGCTTGGTATTGATGAATGTCTGTCCTCTGTCCAAAAGACAGATGCAGGAACGAGAGGAGAGACAGCGATCGATGGATAGGACGACAGAAGAATGAACGGTTGATTGGAGAGAGAGATGGCGAGAGAGGGACAGACGATGGTGAATGACTAAAAGGACGGATGTTTCCGACTAAAGGGATTACATGCCTACAGCTACGAAGAGACAGAGCTGAATGAGTGAATGACTTGATCAGTGTGAGTAGATTTGTTGCAAGACAGGAAGAAAGGGAGACAATTTCTTTATGAACAAATCGCCTGCAACGATCAGGAACAAATTTGCTTCCTGA
>JAWQFJ010031090.1:15000-25000 GCA_034096865.1 Theodoxus fluviatilis
GCCGGAGGAGGAGCAGGAGGTTGAAGTGCTGGAGGAAGAAGAGGAGCAGCAGGAGAAGAAGCGGGGACAGGAGCAGGAGGAAGAGGATAATCTATTATTATTACTACTACTACTACTACTACTACTACTACTACTACTACTACTACTACTACTACTACTACTACTACTACTACTACTACTAAGCACCTCTCACAAATACATTTTGTCATGGTCACCATCGTCATGCGCCCCACGTCTGATGAGCGGTAGACGGTCGATGTCAAGGATCAATCCCCGGTTGTTAATTTACAAAGCGAGAAAGCAGATCACTGGATACGACAGCCACCTGTAGTGGAACAGTCAAAGACATGGCATCTTGCACACATCACCTCGAAGCGCAATTTTGTTTCTTCCTGTGCCCAACTTCTCGTGTGACTTTGCCCTTCGTGGATCAATATCCCCATTATGCGCTCACGCCAGAGATTTTTGTTCCCCGTTCAGAAAAAGCAAATACAATCGCCATTTTCCATTACAGCGATTCCAGAGCACGAACGCTTTCTCCAAAAAAGCAAACACGACCCATTTCATTGCGTGCCCAGTCCTTCCTCGGGCACGCTGGCCTCGGATGTACGGCGAGAGGGAGAGAGCTACAGTGTCAGCATTCGACAGTGTCGCCGTGCACTGCAAGGGAAGCCCAAACAGGACACAGCGGAACACAGAGTGAATGGGGAGCGAGGGGCTCTGTACCACAACAAAACTGGCGCCTTTTACTCAACCCACGGAGGATGAAGAGTCGCCATTGGGTAGCCACTCTGCCTGATACCAAAATATAAATGAGAATGTTACCGTTTGTTTTGATCAAACTGCTTTAAGACAGTAGTACAAGTAGTAGTAGTAGCAGTAGTAGTAGTAGTAGTAGTAGTAGTAGCAACAGCAGCAGTAGTAGTACTAGCAGCAGTAATAGTAGTAGTAGTGGCAGTAGTAGTAGTCGTAGTAGTGGCAGTAGTAGTGGTAGTAGAAGCAGCAGCAGCAGCAGCAATAGTGGCAGTAGTAATAGTAGTAGTAGTAGTGGCAGTAGTAGTAGTGGCAGTAGCAGCAGCAGCATAGTAGTAGGTGTCTGTAAGTCCTGGAGGACCATGGATCTATACCAGGGGTGCCTGTGCAGTCACGTGGACAGCCAGCCTGAGCAATTCAGCGGGAAAGGCAATGCAGGCCAGAGCAGGAGCGTCTGTAGGTGGACGTGGGTCTGTTGCCTGAGCAGGGCGCTCCCCAGTAGCGCTAGCCATACGGCCACTCTATCAGCCTCCCCCTCACTGGGAACCCCTCTGTCTTCTGTCTGCTGGCACAGGTGTCTGAAGCAGATGCCTGCCAGGTCTGTAAGTTTTTTCTCCACAGACTGATTCGGCGTGGGAGCTATGATTTCCTCCTTATGTCCGCACTCCTTCCGGACAAAGCGACATGACGGTTTTACGACTTGGTCACACACGCCTTTTTTCACAGGTTGTTCTTTTTGTAGTAAATATGCACATCCTTCTCTAACGTCGAAAAGAGCGAAATTGATGGAGAGAATTGAACACCTTCCAAAATGGCTGCTTGTTTTCCAAAATCTCCGCCTGGCCAGACTATTTCACACAGTTGAGAAACTATAATTTGAGGACATGCATTTCATTTGAATGTTTAAAAACTGAAATAATCATTTCAAATAAATAAAAGCAACCTTCCTTTCCGGATGGTCCTATCCGTATAAGAAGGAAAAAACAAGACTTTGCAGAGCAATTCACCTGGGATGCAATCTTTGGCGGTAATGGGTTGGGATATGTCGCCACATGAGGAGACGGTGATGGCACCTGCATGTGTGCGTCGTATCTGCCTGTCGCTCTGTGTCCCCGGGTGCCAGTGAAGCACAGATCCAAGGGACAGTGATCAGGGGGAAAGTGTGAAGCACAGATCCAAGGGACAGTGATCAGGGGGAAAGTGTGAAGCACAGATCCAAGGGACAGTGATCAGGGGGAAAGTGTAACCCGTTTTGGGACCCAGACATGCGTGATCCGGGCGTGTTCCCCCACCCCCACTCCCGTGGCGTGTTCCCCCACCCCCACTCCCGTGGCGTGTTCCCCCACCCCCACTCCCGTGACGTGTTCCCCCACCCCCACTCCCGTGACGTGTTCCCCCACCCCCACTCCCGTGGCGTGTTCCCCCACCCCCACTCCCGTGGCGTGTTCCCCCACCCCCACTCCCGTGGCGTGTTCCCCCACCCCCACTCCCGTGGCGTGTTCCCCCACCCACGCTCCCGTGACGTGTTCCCCCACCCCCACTCCCGTGACGTGTTCCCCCACCCACGCTCCCGTAACCGTCAGGAAGACGGCTGAGACACTTAAAGACGACTGAGACACTTGAAGACGGCTGAGACACTCAAAGACGACTGAGACACTTAAAGACGACTGAGACACTTGAAGACGACTGAGACACTTGAAGACGGCAGCTCTTCCTCTGAAGACCGTCAGTCGTCAGGCTTCTGTGGAAGTTTTTTCCTCACTATATCTAACCACACCTTTATCTCAAGGCAGGCGCCAGACGACCTGACCACTACCATCTAATCGCTGCAGTCAAACATGACATCTTGTCCAAAACAACTCCTCGTCGGCGACGACATAAAGATAGAGGCAATCATTTAGAACATATCTTCCTGGCAACTACCATTACTACTACTTCCAAATACACAGAGTACAGCAACGACCTCTATTTAAGCGACGGGAAACCCGATTACCACACGCAATTCTGCCTTTAATCTTTTTGTTCCAGAGACTCCCTTCTACAACGAACGGCTCCTTTCACAGCCACATTCCGCCGCTCACGCCTGGCGCCCTATCGCATCAGCTCCAGTTTTACAGCTGTCTTGGAGTCGCCGTCAGAGCTCCCAACAGGTGGGTAGGGAGGGAGGAATAGACAGACGATGCAAGACCTCGACAATCGCATCTTTGATTGCAGCCCGAGCGCAGCGGCAGGAAACCAAGGAGAGGCATAAATTCCGCGCCAACGAGAGGAGGGAGGCAAAAAAACAGCAGCACTGCCGCGCCTCCAGCTCGCGTTGAACGAGAGGAAAAGAGCAGGAAGAAGCAGACGGTGTTGGATAAAGGAGTCTATCCCAAATAAACTCTCCAGGCGTGTGCTGAAAGGACGACGTCTGAGTCAGGCAGACATGTAGAACTGCACGAAGTTAAAGATTATTTCGAGTTGCAGTTAAAGAAGTTCCTTAAATGTGACCTGTTATGGCAAAACCAGGCTTATGTCGCTCATGCAGTTTTGCTGTACGGTGTATAGTGTGATTGTAGTCTGCCTTGGGTTCAAAACAAATGATATATCACATATATATTGCGAAAATTTTCAGGAATGTCGTTTAGAAATTGATCTTAAAACGTGTATTCTGTTGGTCATGATGTCTATCATCTCCATTGTTTTACATACATTGTGTTAAATAAGTTCAAACTTTCAACTCATTTTCCCCAAACCTGTATTATTCCAGACCTAAACTTTTGAATTTGTCATAACTTTGTCATTAAAAAAATACTGAACACATTTGGTATCAAATAAAGGAAATTGAACTTTCCAACTGTGTGTGTTTTTGATACCTTTAAAAACTGACCTAACCGTGGTTTTGCTATAACATGTCACAAATGATAATAACATCGCGGCGTGTATCTCGACAACTGCATCCACAAAATACATGGCGCTGCCTACAGACCCTGCCTACAGGCCCTGCCTACAGGCCCTGCCTACAGGCCCTGCCTACAGGCCCTACCTACAGGCCCTGCCTACAGGCCCTACATACAGCTCCTGCCTACAGGCCCTGCCTACAGGCCCTACCTACAGGCCCTGCCTACAGACCCTGCCTACAGCTTCTGCCTACAGCTCCTGCCTACAGGCCCTGCCTACAGGCCCTGCCTACAGCTCCTGCCTACAGCCCCTGCCTACAGGCCCTGCCTACAGCCCCTGCCTACAGCTCCTGCCTACAGGCCCTACCTACAGCCCCTGCCTACAGCCCCTGCCTACAGACCCTGCCTACAGCCCCTGCCTACAGCCCCTGCCTACAGCCCCTGCCTACAGGCCCTGCCTACAGCCCCTGCCTACAGCCCCTGCCTACAGGCCCTGCCTACAGGCCCTGCCTACAGACCCTACCTACAGCCCCTGCCTACAGGCGCTGTCCACACCGAGAAGGGGAAGCGCTCTGTCCCTAATTACCCCCACTCCAACGTTCCAGCACTGGACTGAAAAGAAGGAACACGCGTCCTCGTCCTTTCCACAGCTCGTCTCTTCCCAGCAGCGCGCGTGGAGAGTGGAGGGAAGAAAAGCCTGCTTTGCAGAGCGAAGGATGAAATTGGTGAAGAACGGACACTTCACTGCTTTTCAGGTCTAGTTCAGGCTCGGGCACAACGAGTAGGGGAGAAAAAACAAGGCGAAGTTGAAAGCACAGAGCCACGCAAGGACTGCAAGTACCTGGGTGTGACAGTTGCGAGAGGGAAAGGGGGAACGGCAGATGACCAGGACGGGACATGACGTGCGCAACACGTGGACTGAGTCGCTCAAGTCTCTCCCTCCCCTCCCCCCCTTCCCTTCCCTCCTTCCTTGCCCCCTTCTCCCTCTCCCCCGTTCAGCTGGAGGCCCTGGTCTCCCTGGGCTTTCGGGAAATTCAGTCAGAACTGCAATCTAAATGAAGAGGATCCACGTAGTATTAGAAAAACCATGGGAGGCCGGACAGAGAAATGTCGTCACGACAAGTAGCCTTGCTCTTCCAGATTGTTTTACTTCCTGCAGGGAGAGAGAGAGAGAGAGAGAGAGAGAGAGAGAGAGAGAGAGAGAGAGAGAGAGAAAGAGAGAGAGAGAAAGGAACACAAACAGCATGTATATTATCGTCGTCAAACTCCAGGGTTGGTGTTTTACAAATGCGTTTACATAACATCGAGAAGAGCAATCCACAATTACATGTCAACCTTGACTGACGCTCTCTCCCCATTTAAATAAACCCAGATTTCTCAGTCCCAGGGAGAGAACCATGGCTGTCTCCCCAAAACAAGGTTCACAACACGGCTAAGTCGCACGTGCATACAAGTTACTCTCCAGGGACGAGTTACATAAACGCGAGGAAAGCTAGGATCTCGCGAGGAATATAGGCCGGTGTCAACATGCGTCAACAGGATGTCAGCAGATGTAAAGGCTATCAAATGTTGACACAAGACAACACCGGCCTATTCCTCGCAAGATCCTAGCTTTGCTCGCGTCTATGCAGCGCGCCCCAGGTCTACGCAGAATCGATTTCAGCAAATGGAAACGTCTACAGACTGTGGTGGTTGTGAGAAAACAGGCGCAGGGGTTCCACTCTCCAGACGTAGGGTCATGGCAAAGCCAAGTTACAACCCCAGCACATTCAGTTTCCTGCTCCATATCCGCAGACCTGGCGCACTTGTTTCCTTCCTGTCCACACATGAATTCGTGCCAGCTCGTTTTGAGGTTTGAGGAAAGGTGAGAAAAGACTGTCAATGTGGTCCATCCAGTTACCATCACCATGTCCCACTCCACACCAACACCGCCTAAAAGCTCCACCGGTAACTGAGAGGTAGCTTTGACTCGTTCTCCATCCGCCCCATCCCCCCACCTTACTTTTGCCGCCTTCAACATCCCTCGCCCTTACACAATCACACCCTCCCCCTACCCCCCCCCCCCCCCCCCGACATCAGTTAAAAATAAACACGTACCCTACCACAGCGGTAAAACTCTCAGCGACGGGTAGTCTCTGAATCATCCATCCCCCACTCCTCCTTTTCTCTCACTCCTAAACCCACCCCCACCTCCCATACTTACTACCCTTTCTCAATTACCAACATCCACATTCCAACAACTATTACCGATTAGTGGAATCGATTTTTATTCTTTGTCTGCCATATTCCATCCATACTTTTAGCAAGACCCACCACCACCACCACCACCAAAAACCCCAAACCCCCAACCCCGAACCCCCCCACCCAAAAAAAAAACAAGAAGGGCAATGCCCATGCGACTCACATGCTTGACCTTGACCTTACATGACCTTGACTTTCGGGTGACTTTCAAGATCAAGGTCAAACAACTAAACCTAGCAATGACATCATACACTAAGAACTGCCTTACACATTTTCCCTACCAAAATACATGTGACCTTGACCCAAGATCAAGGTCATCCAAGGTCATGAAACATAAAGCTGTTAATTCAAGACATAGGAAGCACAATGGTGCTTATTGGCACTTTCTACCATGAGATATGGTCACTTTTAGTGGTTCACTACCCCATTTTGGTCACATTTCATAAGGGTCAAAGTGACCTTGACCTTAATGATATGTGACCAAATGTGTCTCATAATGAAAGTATAGCATGTTTACTACAATGTTATGAAGTTTGGAAGAGTTATCTTCCATAGTTCAGGGTCAAGGTCACTTCAAAATATGTATACAACCAACTTTAAAGAGCTCCTGTGACCTTGACCTTAAAGCAAGGTCAATTAAACTGGTATCAAAAGATGGGAATTAATTTGCCCTATACCAATCTCAAAAACTTCAGAGAAAATTGGGAAAATGTGAAAATGGCTGTTTTTTAGACAACATTTACGGCCCCTGCGACCTTGACATTGAAGCAAGTCACTATGTATATTTTTTGACGCCTTATCATCATACACCATCATGCCAAATTTAGTGTTGATAGACTTAACAGTCTCCGAGAAAAATCCAACGTTAAAGGTTTTTACGGACGACACCACGCCCAGACGCCCGGACGCCCGGACGGACGAAACGGGTGAGTACATAGACTCACTTTTGCTTCGCATGTGAGTAAAAAAAACAACTGATACCATGGCGGAGGAGCCTGGAAAAAGGGGAAATTGCAGCAGAGCAACAAGTGTTTCATACACTTAGTTTCAATTTTCTTCTCCTCCTCACCTTTATTCCCCTCTCTCATTATTCCCCTTTCCCCTTACCTCCCATTCTCATTCACGATTGTATCACCATCATCACTACCACAACTATCACCATCACTAGTACCACCACTATCATCATCCCCACAACCACCACCGCAACTATTATCATCATCACCACGACCACTTTCACGACCATTGTCATCATCGCCACACCACCATATGCACTGTCATGATCACCACTGCCACCATTAACATCGACCATCACCACACGTCAATACCACAACCACGATTTCTATCATGATCACCACTGCCACCAAGAATCACCACCACAACCATCACCACCATCACCTCTACTACCATCACCTCTACTGGCTCAACCACCGCAGTCACCACCTTTCTTACCCCCTCCCCATCCACCTCTCGCCACCCTCAGTCAACAGGTGTGAGTTGTGGTTGAGGGGAGGGGGGGGGGGCTGACAGGGAGGAAAGAGGCAAAGTTCTCATTAGAGAGAAAGTGGGAGGGCGGGTTGGAGGGAGGGAGAAGTAGAAAGAAAGTCAAGGCGCTGACAGACAGACACCCAGTCTGTGGGTGGCGGGGAAACAGCCCCGACAGTACTGCAGCCAACACCTGGGTTGGGCAGCCCACCCGCATCGGAGCCGAGAATAAGGAGAAGGGGGGGGGGGGAGGGATTGGAGGGGGGGGGGGGGGGAGGGGAGCGGGGAGGGAGCAATGCAGAGGTGAGAAGAGTCAGCGTCGTGGGGGCTGGGATGTATGAGGGTAGAGACGGGAAAATCAGGGCAGGGAAGACAGACTGAGTGGAACCGGGGATAACAGAACTAAGGCGTTGTAAAGGAGGCTTACACGGGATTCGCAGAAAAGAACTGAAGGAGGCAATACGTGGAAGAATAGACAGTGTGAACGTTTTCAATGTATTGTGCCTTCACTGCCCTTACAAATGCATGTACCCGATTTTGCTCCTGGGTAGGGAATGGCAATGCAACGTCACTGCCCTGCTCAAGAAAGCAACTCTTGCTGCAGGACCCGTGCAGTTTCCAACGCTGTGCACACTGGCCGCAAGGACAGCGCCTTCCCCATTGGACTGGAGACCACTGCGCACGAGGCCACAAAGCAGCAAACAAATCGTGCGTGCGACAAAAAAGGCGGCTTTTTTCCTCCAATGGACAGCCGTCTTTTCCCCCGCGCCAAAGCAGCGGCGCAGCAATGACCAATCAGAAAAGGGCCCCGAGGAGAAAACACTGAGTTACATTGTAGCAGGAATGAAGTATCATGTAGCTCAGCTGGACCTACTCTGAAAGAGAGGCTCGTCGCGACGTGTGCATATGATTGACGCCCATTGTCTCGCATGGCCACACGACACACTGGTCATCGCCTTCCCATGCCGCCCCTTGCTGTCCCAGGACGCTCTGTGGTAGCGCTCCAGCTTTCCTGGTCTAACTCATCACTCTACATCTAGCGACCAGGGGTTGCCCACTGACCGCCAAATGAAGAGCAGCGAGTGACAGCGGGAAACGTGTGAGAGGGAGAACTGACACCGTCCTGACGGCAAACAACAGATGACGAAAGGATGGACTGGACTGGAGCTGTAGCGATCTCTGGTGTCCAGATGGAGCAAACGTTTCGAGCGCAGCCCTTCTTCAGTTTGGTAAGCAGCAAGATTGAAGGTCGATGAGTGTTCACAGATAAAGCGTTCACAGTTAAATACACGTCGTCAATGCTGCAGTTGTACATGCAGTCACATGCAAAACAAGCTAAAAGTTTATCTTTACAAGGCCTGTACGTTAATGGCAGCACGGCACGGAGAAAGACGGTATTGGACATCAAACGCCAAGTCCATTGCCATTCCATTACTTGGGATTTTGGGGACAAGAAAAAGAAGAGAGTACGGTACTTGGGTAAACTTCTGTTCTTACGGTGGCATTGACTTCAGCTGATGCCGGAATGGGTAAATGAAGATGTATGGCTATTTAAGGCCATCAGCTTCCACATCGATGGCATTAGTTGCAGTATAAGTTATAAGAAAGTGGAGACTCCCTCTGCCAAGGCATTCGCCTTTCACGAATGGCGTAGGAAGCTGCAGTATGTCTGTCCCCTCCGACCCAAAAGGGGGGCTGAAGGGATGGGAGAGGGGGGTGGGGGAAGGCAGGTAGGTAGAGGAGCTACAGGTCTGTGCTTGATTGATGGCTGTGCAGGTGTAGGTTTCCAGCGCTGCGCCTGCATATTTACTTGGAGGAGCGCGGGTGGTGGGTGGTGACTACGTGGTGGGAATCACCTGGGATCTCTGCGTGTCGGAGGTGAGGACCTTGGACTGGCTTGATGAGAGAAGAGGGACGGCGGGGAGGGGGGTGGGGGTAGGGTGAGGGAGCAGGCAGACAGGAGTGAAGTACACTGAGAAAGAGTGTATGCGCGCGTATGTGAGCGCGCGCGCTCTTGTGTGTATGATGCTTTGAATGCGTGTGCACGTTGATATGCGTGAGTCTGTGTGTTTGTCTCTTTGGAATCTACGTGCGCATGCCTGTTTTGTGAAAGACGGAATGAGGGACGGGATGGGTGAGGGCAGAAATTCAATGAATCCTGACCACTCATTAAAAATGGAAACACGAAGGCTACAAAAAGCATTCCGTCAGTCCACAGAAGGAGACGGACGGGTGGTGAAAGAGAAAGCGAGACAGGGTGGGAGGGGGAGGGTGGGGGTGGGCGCGGGTGAGTGGGGTGGAAGTTTGGCTAGGAGGCCTTCCAAACTTGGCACCATCAACAAGCAAGGCGCAGCCTGCAGGCTCCGTCTGGCAGGGAAAACAGAGCCGGGCTGCCTCGGTGTGCAGCCGAGGGGAGAACAGAAGAGCGAGGTTGGGGGTGGGGGTCGGACAGGGAGATGGGGTGGGGGTGGGTGGGATGGGGAGGGGAGGGGGAGGGGAGGGCGAGGGCTGAAGGGGCGATCTAGTTGCTTACCTACACGGCCATCCTAGTCTCATTACCACGTTGCCCTGTTCTACAGAACTCCATGAACGCGGTCCGCACACCATTCTCTCCGACTTCCTTGCCTCTTCCAAGTCGAACTTAA
>JAWQFJ010031090.1:30000-45544 GCA_034096865.1 Theodoxus fluviatilis
GGTCACTGTGTCAATTGCCTCAATTGTATACATTCATTATGAGTAATGTCGTAATTAAAAACCGTCTCTGATATCATACACACTGGGTGATGGAAGGCAGAGGCGGGAAACGGATGGAGCAGTACACAACGCGAACGCTGCCGTACCTACTGCCAACGTCAAGTCATCCGGGCATAAACAATGGAATCGCGTGCGTTACCGCTCTCATTACGTCACAGCTAATCAAAGGATGCGGCCTCAGGTTGCATATATCCACAAATCAGCGACAATCTCCAAGGCAACCCAACTCAAGGGCAATGACAGATCCCAGCAAGGTCAAGGTCATGGCCAAGACAGCCTTGTGTGAGGCCAGGCAAGACATCAAAGATCAAGACCGACAGACAGGTTGGCATAGCAGAGCATAGGCACGCATGCCATGTCCACTGCTGGAAGACTTCCATTGGATCAGGGGATGTCAGGCATTTTCGGCGGTATGCAAGATCCTGGGCCCATCGTGATCTTTCGCTCTCGACGTTCATTCACATCTGGCCAAGGACCCGAAAGTCAAAAGAAGCTCAAAGATGTTGATATGATCAAGCACAAAGGAAACTCAAAGATGTTGATATGATCAAGCACAAAGGAAACTCGAACTGGCTCCGTGGGTCAAGCTTCACGTCCACAAGTTCTTCCTTCTTTGATTTGTCCCTCGGTCAGTCCCTCCCTTTCTTTTGTTTGTTCATCTGTTTGCTTGTCCGTCCCTGCATTCATGACTGTCGGCAATCTGTCAGTGTGTGTGTGTATGTGTGTGTGTGTGTGTGTGTGTGTGTGTGTGTGTGTGTGTGTGTGTGTGTGCGCGCGCGCGAGTGTACATGTATGTGTGCGTGCTAGCGTGCGTGCATGTGCGCGTGCGTGCGCGAGTGGGTGGATGTCTCTCTTCCCGTTTGTTCGTCCGTCTGTCTCTGCCCGCCTGTTTGTCCATCTCTCTCTCTTTCTCTCTCTCTCTCTCTCTCTCTCTCTCTCTCTCTCTCTCTCTCTCTCTCTCTCTCCACACGCCCGAGATGACTTGTGGGGGAGAGGAGAGAGCTTATGTCAAGTGTCATGAGAGAGGGGGGATGAGAGAACGGATTTAGACATGGGGCGCCAAATGTGCCGCTCTTCTGCTTGGCTGAGGTAAGAATGTGTCTGCTCTTCTGGGGAAATCCCTCCCACTCATTCTACCACTCCCTCCCTCTACATCTCATCTCCCCATGTCCTATTTCCCCCCACCCGCACCACCCCCATCTCTCCCCTCCCCAAGCCTACCTAGGTCCTCTCATCTTTTCATCCATTTCCCTCTCACAACCTGTCTTCCACGGAGTGAGTTCCTGTGCATTGTCGGGGCACTGTGGATGCAGTGTTCTCTGTGAGGCTTGCTTCTTCCCTCCAGATTCCTGCACTGTCTGTAGGCAGGCTGGCAGTCGTGCCTCTGTTCCTTCTCCAGCTACCGCCTCTCACGGCCTCGTCAGAGAAGATCTTACAGGTAATGAGAGAAAGGTGTTCTGGAGCGGTAAATCAACTCAGACAACCGCGAATAAAGTATGTTTCCCTTGTCTATTAACTTCCGAGTTTGGCAGGAGAAGCATCCCGAAATATCCCATGCAAACTGAACAACAGAAGTGTGTGTTTGAGCCTGGTCACACGACTAGGTGTATTTCTCCGTTTACTCATCCATCCGTCCATCCATGTCTGTCCTTATCTGTTCCTCATTTCGACTTTCTTGGGAAAATTGTGGAGATGTGGCAGTGAAGGGAAACGGCGGGAAAGGAGAGTGGGTGGATGGAATGGACAGACAGACAGACAGGCAGGCAGACAGGCAGGCAGGCAGGCAGGCAGGCAGGCAGGCAGGCAAGCAGGCAGGCAGGCAGGCGGAGGCAGGCAGGCGGGCAGACAGACAGGCAGACAGACAGACAGGCAGCCAGGCAGGCAGGCAGGCAGACAGGCAGGCAGGCAGGCAGGCAGGCACACACACACACACACACACACACACACACACACACTCACACACACACACACACACACACACACACACACACACACACACCCCACACACACACACTCACTCACAGGCAGGCAGAGACAGAGACAAGAGGAAGTGGAGTGTGGGTGTGGAAGAGATGGCGGGTAGAAGGACAGGCAGGCAGAGACAGAGACAAGAGGAAGTGGAGTGTGGAAGAGATGGCGGGTAGAAGGACAGGCAGGCAGCCAGGCAGCAGAGTGGAAGGCTGATGCTGTGGAGAAGCATCTGGCACCTCCTGCAGACAACACGACTTGGAGTGGCTACTGGTGTCAGGTCTTCACAGCACTCCACGCCTGTCTCCCTCAGTCCCAGTGCCCTGTAGGAACTTGTTCTCCTGTGTCAATGGTCAACTATCCACACCCAGCTATTCCTACCTGGTCCTGCCCTCCTCAGCTCTTCAACCCAACCCAATCCGCTCCAGCCCACACGTACTCCTACTCGAGCTCACCTCCATCCCCTCAACCCTTCCCCCTTCCCTCCGTCTTTTCGTCCGTGCATGCCTTTATTCTTCCATCCATCTAAGTATCCATTCATTTAATTATCCATTCATCTGTCCATCCATCAACCCGTCTGCTAATCAATCCACCCGTTCATTCACTCACCCACTCATCCATCTATCCATTCATCCATACATTCATCTACTCATCCATCCAAACAGCGCATCCATCAAGACACCCATCCATCCATCCACCCATCAAGACATCCATCAAGACACCCACCCATCCATCCACCCATCAAGACATCCATCAAGACACCCACCCATCCATCCACCCATCAAGACATCCATCAAGACACCCACCCATCCATCCACCCATCAAGACATCCATCAAGACACCCATCCATCCATCCACCCATCAAGGCATCCATCAAGACACCCATCCATCCATCCACCCATCAAGACATCCATCAAGACACCCACCCATCCATCCACCCATCAAGACATCCATCAAGACACCCACCCATCCATCCACCCATCAAGACATCCATCAAGACACCCACCCATCCATCCACCCATCAAGACATCCATCAAGACACCCATCCATCCATCCACTACCTTTCCCTTTCTAGGTGCATTCTTTCATTCTCCCGTTCCCACTTCTCCTCCGCCCAGTACTGATCTCCTCCAACCCTAACCCCCATCCTATCCCCCTTTCCCTTCTACCCTCATTCCTCTCCTACCTCCTATCCCTTATCTTCTCCACGTCCTAACATCCCCCACCCCCACCCCCACTCCAATCTGCAGTTTCTGGCTGGGGGCACGAGGTCGATGGTGAAAGGAGATCGGGGTCTGGGAGGGGTGTGGGGGCAAGGCAGAATTAGCGAGAGGGGATTCCTGACCGATTATGTCAGCTTCACCGCCTTGTCTGGTGCGACGTGAATGACCTGAATTGGCAGACAGATGGAGAGAAGAAAAGAAAAGAGAAGAGGTGCAGAAGTGTGTGTGTGTGTCACTGTGTGTGTGTGTGTGTGTGTGTATGTGTGCGTGTGTGTGTGCGTGTGTGTGTGTGTGTGTGTGTGTGTGTGTGTGTGTGTGTGTGTGTGTGTGTGTGAGAGAGAGAGAGAGAGAGAGAGAGAGAGAGAATGTCGTGTGAGTGCATGTGAGTGTGTGCATTTCGTGTGAGTGTGAGCGTACGTGAGTGTACGCATGTACATGTATGTGTGTATATGCGTTAACACGACTCCTAACCAAACAGACAGTGACACTAGTCCTGAGACAAGAGCTCAGTGCAAAGGACTCGCGTCTCTTTTCCTCACATCATCAACACAGTTTTTCAAGAAACAAACGACAGACTCGGAACAGTTCCTATCGCTTTGCTTGACACAAATATCCCAAGAAGATGAAGAACAAGCGGCTGTTGTTCAAAGCAATTTAAACGATTAGGGCGGAACAGATTGCACGTTGCCTGCAAACACGCCGCACACCGCCAGCACAGAACAGTCACTCCAGGCTGCACGTGCTCACAGCCACACCGCAGCACGTGAGTGGTCCTGACAGGTTCGCCTGGCGACCCAAAGCAACGCAGACAAACCTGTTCGCTCCCAGACCCAGAGGAGGCACGAACCCAGTACGACCAGGGAGGCACACGGCGGAGGAAGGCACACGGATGGAATTTATAAAAGCAACACTGGCTGCTGGAAACACAAGCTCGGTGAGGATGCGATCTTTTCCCACAGACACGCAGACAGCAGCCTGGCAGCTGGGTATGGGCTCCGGGCCGCCGTGTGGAAGGAACTCTCCGAGTCCCTGGGAACCAGCAGCACCAGAACCGCAGCCCAGCTCTGAGCCGTAGTTCCGTCAACAAGCGCTGACTGGAGGGAAAACGCGAGCTCAAACGACGTGTCATTGCTCAATGGCGAGTCTTCACGTCGTGAAACAGACGCAGAGCAAGTGATGCTGTAGGAGCTCGGTTCTAGACGGCGTTTTTGACAACAAGCTTGGACTGGCGAGAGCTTCTCTTTAAGACAGCGCGGTGTTATTGTTCAGTGGCGAAGCGTAAAGACGTAGACAAGAATTATAGCACTACACGAGCTCAGCCCTGAAGGACAGTTTCCACAACAAACCCAGGCTGCGAAGGAAACCCCACGAAACAGCGTGTTAATGCTGAACAGTGAGTCGAAGTTGTAGGAAGGAGTCACGCCTGCGGAGTAATTCACTTCTTGACTGCATTTTCAACAACTGCTGAAGACTTTTATTTCAAATAGTGCCTTGTTCCCGAATGCTGACTCAGTCGAAGCGGAAAAGAAGCGTCTCACAACTGGAAATCACATCTTAGTCTAAGTCACGTTTTCAGCAACAAGCGGAGACTGCCACAGCGCGTCCTTGCTCAATGGGGAGTCTGCAAGTCGCGGGGAGGAGATACACCACTGCAGGAACTCGGCCCGTAACTGCATCTCCAACACGAAGCTTCGACTCCTGAGGAGACGCTTTCAAACAGTGCAAAGTTGTTCAGAGGCGCGATTAGAGGTTTCTCAGTACAGGATCTCAGTCGCACGTTGCACAGACGCAAGGAAAGCAAGGATCTTGCAAGGAATGCCTAGGCTGCTGTCAACATGTGTCAACATTTGATAGCTGCAGATGTAAAGGTTGTCAAATGTTGACACATGTTGACACTGGCCTATCCCTCGCAAGATCCTTGCTTCCCTCGCGTCTGTGTAATGTAGGCTTGCTCTTCACAGCAAAGCTAGATTGCTGATAGGATTGTTTTCCATACAGCGCTTCACTGTCCAGTGTTGGGTCTTCGAGTCTTGGAAAAGCCACACCACTGCACGCGCTCAGCTCTGAACTACGTTTTCAGCGTTCAACAAGCAAGCCTCCACTGCCGAGCGCAAGCCTCCACTGCCGATAATTCATCTTTCAAACACAACCCTGTAGCTCAGCGTCGACTAAAAAAACCGTAGAACAGAGGCACACATGTACTGTAACGAATTTCAAATCCACACTTTCAACTTTGACCCTTCAGGGCTGACGTGATGCGCATGTCACACACCAATAAGATTTTGTGGAATCTATCAGGCGTGCGTGCGTGCGTGTGTGTGTGTGTGTGTGTGTGTGTGTGTGTGTGTGTGTGAGAGAGAGAGAGAGAGAGAGAGAGAAAGAAAGAGAGAGAGAGAGAGCGGGGTGGGTGAGGGTGAGGCAAACTGATGCTCTTGCTAATGAGACCAGGAACAAAGATTTTTAGCGGTCATTACAGTTTGTAGGAATGTTGAAAATTCGTTAAGACATTTTTTGGGGCTGAAACTGTTCATTTTCGTGTGGGAAAATGTCAGGATTTCGAAAGCTGTTTTGTAGATGCGTTGTAGTTAAGAAAAGGAAACGAAACCTACCTGAAGCTTTCTGTTGCCCTGGTGGTGTGCATTCGTGGTCCCTCCGTTTGTATGGAAATGTGGTTACGAAGACACCTGTCAAATTGAAATTGAAATGTACATCAGAGAGGCAAATTATTTTGCAGGCTTGAATTAGATTACAAAATTATTGGCATGGTCCTATCAACTTCACGTAATACACTACATGTGTACATTGATCAAAGACGCTGCAAGGGATTTTCAGTAACAGATAAATAACCACAATCTTCGTACTCAGTGACCTCTGGCTCATGACGTCGTACATCATTGCAAAGATTTACCACAGTCGAAAAGAAGTCAGAATACAATACTGCAGGTGTGAAACAACTTTTCTTGCGAGTGACATCCAGACTTCTAATCGTGTGAAAGGGAGACCCCCTACTCGGCACCAAACAGTCACACGGACTCAAGGAGCCAGAATCCTCTCCAAGAAGTGGGGCAGCAGGGACTATCGCGCCACGGGAGACCGCTTCCACACGGGGTCCTGGGCCAAGCCAGAGAGAGGATTCTGGAGGACAGAATGAGACAGGACACACTCATTAAAGAGACACTCGCCAGGACACTCGGCTTAACAGCGCTATCGTATGGACACTGAAAAATCGCATCTCTTTGCTGCCATCTCTCGGCAGAAGTACGCAGGAGGGGGGTAAGTAGGTGGGTGGGGGTGGGGGCTGGTTAGAAGAGGAGGAAAAGAAAGGGGATGAAGGGAATTGTGTGTAGAGGGGAAAGGAGAGCAGTGGGAGGGGTGGAGTGGGATCCGACAAGTTACGGAATACGGCGTGAAAGCTTTCAAGACACCTGTCACTTCCTTTTAGGACGCACGATTCTTGTCAGAGAGGAAACTCAAAGTTTGGGGAGAAAAGGCTGGGATGTGACGACTGAGGATGCAGGGAGGCAAAACTTTGATCTATGGACGCAAGTACCAATACAAGTCTTACAATACCACTCTCCCAATTAGCGATGGCAAAAAACTACATGCAGATCAAACGCACAGAAGACAAGCACACATCTTCAGACGTTTTCATCACAGGAAATTATTGAAATATTCTGTCCAAAACACAATGGAAGAATACAAACAACATCTGGGGTCAGCTTTCCTCCCACGCTATGAAAACAAAACATCTTCGAGAGCACTAAAGTCATCCTTTACAGAAAAAGGGGTAGGGGTGGGGGGGAAGGAAAGGCAACGGGGGTGCTGTTCGACTCCCCCGGGGTTGGGTTGGGGGTGTGGTGTGAGGCAAAGCTGTGGTCAAGGGGAAGCCGTTAAGGCGGACGGGCGAGTCGGCCACTCCATCTCTGACAGGGACAGGGTCTCTTATCTGGCGAATTAGGAAATGGAATGATCTCTCAGTGTCACACGCAATCACATTCCAGCACAGACAGCGCCGCCACGGGGGCGGTTACGGCGACAGCCAGCACCCCTCAGCTGCTCCCTGCAGGCAGCCAGCACTTCTGGTGTGCAGCCCTAACGAAGCCAAACTCCCTTCGCTACTCAGGTGTTATCTACCTACCTAGATCCCATATCTGCCTCTGCTACTCAGGTGTCCCCTGCCTATTAACATCCCATATCTGCCTTTGCTACTCAGGTGTCCCCTACCTACCTAGATCCAATATCTACCTTCGCTACTCAGGTGTCCCCTGCCTATTAACATCCCACATCTGCCTTTGCTACTCAGGTGTCCCCTACCTACCTAGATCCAATATCTGCCTTTGCTACTCAGGTGTCCCCTACCTACCTGGATCCAATATCTGCCTTTGCTACTCAGGTGTCCCCTACCTACCTAGATCCCACATCTGCCTTTGCTACTCAGGTGTCCCCTACCTACCTAGATCCAATATCTGCCTTTGCTACTCAGGTGTCCCCTACCTACCTAGATCCAATATCTGCCTTTGCTACTCGGGTGTCCCCTGCCTATTAACATCCCACATCTGCCTTTGCTACTCAGGTGTCCCCTACCTACCTAGATCCAATATCTGCCTTCGCTACTCAGGTGTCCCCTACCTACCTAGATCCAATATCTGCCTTTGCTACTCAGGTGTCCCTTACCTACCTAGATCCAATATCTGCCTTTGCTACTCAGGTGTCCCCTGCCTATTAACATCCCACATCTGCCTTTGCTACTCAGGTGTCCCCTACCTACCTAGATCCAATATCTGCCTTTGCTACTCAGGTGTCCCCTACCTACCTAGATCCAATATCTGCCTTTGCTACTCAGGTGTCCCCTGCCTATTAACATCCCACATCTGCCTTTGCTACTCAGGTGTTATCTACCTACCTAGATCCCATATCTGCCTCTGCTACTCAGGTGTCCCCTGCCTATTAACATCCCATATCTGCCTTCGTTACTCAGGTGTCCCCTACCTACCTAGATCCCATATCTGCCTTTGCTATTCAGGTGTCCCCTTCCTACCTAGATCCCATATCTGCCTTTGCTATTCAGGTGTCCCCTGCCTACCTAGATCCCATATCTGCCTTTGCTATTCAGGTGTCCCCTGCCTACCTAGATCCCATATCTGCCTTTGCTATTCAGGTGTCCCCTGCCTACCTAGATCCCATATCTGCATTTGCTATTCAGGTGTCCCCTGCCTATTAACATCCAATATCTGCCTTTGCTACTCAGGTGTCCCCTGCCTATTAACATCCAATATCTGCCTTTGCTACTCAGGTGTTATCTATCTACCTAGATCCCATATCTGCCTTTGCTATTCAGGTGTCCCCTGCCTACCTAGATCCCATATCTGCCTTTGCTATTCAGGTGTCCCCTGCCTACCTAGATCCCATATCTGCCTTTGCTACTCAGGTGTCCCCTTCCTACCTAGATCCCATATCTGCCTTTGCTACTCAGGTGTCCCCTGCCTACCTAGATCCCATATCTGCCTTTGCTACTCAGGTGTCCCCTGCCTACCTAGATCCCATATCTGCCTTTGCTACTCAGGTGTCCCCTGCCTACCTAGATCCCATATCTGCCTTTGCTACTCAGGTGTCCCCTTCCTACCTAGATCCCATATCTGCCTTTGCTACTCAGGTGTCCCCTTCCTACCTAGATCCCATATCTGCCTTTGCTACTCAGGTGTCCCCTGCCTACCTAGATCCCATATCTGCCTTTGCTACTCAGGTGTCCCCTGCCTATTAACATCCAATATCTGCCTTTGCTACTCAGGTGTCCCCTGCCTATTAACATCCAATATCTGCCTTTGCTACTCAGGTGTCCCCTGCCTATTAACATCCAATATCTGCCTTTGCTACTCAGGTGTTATCTATCTACCTAGATCCCATATCTGCCTTTGCTATTCAGGTGTCCCCTGCCTACCTAGATCCCATATCTGCCTTTGCTACTCAGGTGTCCCCTTCCTACCTAGATCCCATATCTGCCTTTGCTACTCAGGTGTCCCCTTCCTACCTAGATCCCATATCTGCCTTTGCTACTCAGGTGTCCCCTGCCTATTAACATCCAATATCTGCCTTTGCTACTCAGGTGTCCCCTGCCTATTAACATCCAATATCTGCCTTTGCTACTCAGGTGTCCCCTTCCTACCTAGATCCCATATCTGCCTTTGCTATTCAGGTGTCCCCTGCCTACCTAGATCCCATATCTGCCTTTGCTACTCAGGTGTCCCCTTCCTACCTAGATCCCATATCTGCCTTTGCTATTCAGGTGTCCCCTGCCTACCTAGATCCCATATCTGCCTTTGCTACTCAGGTGTCCCCTGCCTATTAACATCCAATATCTGCCTTTGCTACTCAGGTGTCCCCTGCCTATTAACACCCAATATCTGCCTTTGCTACTCAGGTGTTATCTACCTACCTAGATCCCATATCTGCCTTTGCTATTCAGGTGTCCCCTGCCTACCTAGATCCAATATCTACCTTTGCTACTCAGGTGTTATCTATCTACCTAGATCCCATATCTGCCTTTGCTACTCAGGTGTCCCCTTCCTACCTAGATCCCATATCTGCCTTTGCTACTCAGGTGTCCCCTGCCTACCTAGATCCCATATCTGCCTTTGCTACTCAGGTGTCCCCTGCCTACCTAGATCCCATATCTGCCTTTGCTACTCAGGTGTCCCCTGCCTACCTAGATCCCATATCTGCCTTTGCTACTCAGGTGTCCCCTGCCTACCTAGATCCCATATCTGCCTTTGCTACTCAGGTGTCCCCTGCCTAACTAGATCCAATATCTGCCGTTGCTACTCAGGTGTCCCCTGCCTATTAACATCCAATATCTGCCTTTGCTACTCAGGTGTTATCTACCTACCTAGATCCCATATCTGCCTTTGCTATTCAGGTGTCCCCTGCCTACCTAGATCCCATATCTGCCTTTGCTACTCAGGTGTCCCCTGCCTATTAACATCCAATATCTGCCTTTGCTACTCAGGTGTCCCCTGCCTATTAACATCCAATATCTGCCTTTGCTACTCAGGTGTCCCCTACCTACCTAGATCCAATATCTGCCTTTGCTACTCAGGTGTTATCTACCTACCTAGATCCAATATCTACCTTAGCTACTCAGGTGTTATCTACCTACCTAGATCCAATATCTACCTTAGCTACTCAGGTGTTATCTACCTACCTAGATCCAATATCTACCTTCGCTACTCAGGTGTCCCCTACCTACCTAGATCCAATATCAACCTTCGCTACTCAGGTGTCCTCTACCTACCTAGATCCAATATCAACCTTCGCTACTCAGGTGTCCCCTACCTACCTAGATCCAATATCAACCTTCGCTACTCAGGTGTCCCCTACCTACCTAGATCCAATATCTGCCTTTGCTACTCAGGTGTCCCCTACCTACCTAGATCCAATATCTGCCTTTGCTACTCAGGTGTCCCCTACCTACCTAGATCCAATATCTGCCTTTGCTACTCAGGTGTCCCCTACCTACCTAGATCCAATATCTGCCTTTGCTACTCAGGTGTCCCCTACCTACCTAGATCCAATATCTGCCTTTGCTACTCAGGTGTCCCCTACCTACCTAGATCCAATATCTGCCTTTGCTACTCAGGTGTCCCCTACCTACCTAGATCCAATATCTGCCTTTGCTACTCAGGTGTCCCCTACCTACCTAGATCCAATATCTGCCTTTGCTACTCAGGTGTCCCCTACCTACCTAGATCCAATATCTGCCTTTGCTACTCAGGTGTCCCCTACCTACCTAGATCCCATATCTGCCTTTGCTACTCAGGTGTCCCCTACCTACCTAGATCCAATATCTGCCTTTGCTACTCAGGTGTCCCCTACCTACCTAGATCCAATATCTGCCTTTGCTACTCAGGTGTCCCCTACCTACCTAGATCCAATATCTGCCTTTGCTACTCAGGTGTCCCCTACCTACCTAGATCCAATATCTGCCTTTGCTACTCAGGTGTCCCCTGCCTACCTAGATCCAATATCTGCCTTTGCTACTCAGGTGTCCCCTACCTACCTAGATCCAATATCTGCCTTTGCTACTCAGGTGTCCCCTACCTACCTAGATCCAATATCTGCCTTTGCTACTCAGGTGTCCCCTACCTACCTAGATCCAATATCTGCCTTTGCTACTCAGGTGTCCCCTACCTACCTAGATCCAATATCTGCCTTTGCTACTCAGGTGTCCCCTACCTACCTAGATCCAATATCTGCCTTCGCTACTCAGGTGTCCCCTGCCTATTAACATCCAATATCTGCCTTTGCTACTCAGGTGTCCCCTACCTACCTAGATCCAATATCTGCCTTTGCTACTCAGGTGTCCCCTACCTACCTAGATCCCATATCTGCCTTTGCTACTCAGGTGTCCCCTACCTACCTAGATCCAATATCTGCCTTTGCTACTCAGGTGTCCCCTACCTACCTAGATCCAATATCTGCCTTTGCTACTCAGGTGTCCCCTACCTACCTAGATCCAATATCTGCCTTCGCTACTCAGGTGTCCCCTGCCTATTAACATCCAATATCTGCCTTTGCTACTCAGGTGTCCCCTACCTACCTAGATCCCATATCTGCCTTTGCTACTCAGGTGTCCCCTGCCTACCTAGATCCCATATCTGCCTTTGCTACTCAGGTGTCCCCTTCCTACCTAGATCCCATATCTGCCTTTGCTACTCAGGTGTCCCCTGCCTACCTAGATCCCATATCTGCCTTTGCTACTCAGGTGTCCCCTGCCTACCTAGATCCAATATCTGCCTTTGCTACTCAGGTGTCCCCTGCCTATTAACATCCAATATCTGCCTTTGCTACTCAGGTGTCCCTCCTACTAGATCCAATATCTCCTTGCTACTCAGGTGTCCCTCCTATAGATCCATATCTGCCTTTGCTATTCAGGTGTCCCCTGCCTACCTAGATCCAATATCTACCTTTGCTACTCAGGTGTTATCTATCTACCTAGATCCCATATCTGCCTTTGCTACTCAGGTGTCCCCTTCCTACCTAGATCCCATATCTGCCTTTGCTACTCAGGTGTCCCCTGCCTACCTAGATCCCATATCTGCCTTTGCTACTCAGGTGTCCCCTGCCTACCTAGATCCCATATCTGCCTTTGCTACTCAGGTGTCCCCTGCCTACCTAGATCCCATATCTGCCTTTGCTACTCAGGTGTCCCCTGCCTACCTAGATCCCATATCTGCCTTTGCTACTCAGGTGTCCCCTGCCTATTAACATCCAATATCTGCCTTTGCTACTCAGGTGTTATCTATCTACCTAGATCCCATATCTGCCTTTGCTACTCAGGTGTTATCTACCTACCTAGATCCAATATCTGCCTTTGCTACTCAGGTGTCCCCTGCCTATTAACACCCAATATCTGCCTTTGCTACTCAGGTGTCCCCTGCCTATTAACATCCAATATCTGCCTTTGCTACTCAGGTGTCCCCTGCCTATTAACATCCAATGTCTACCTTTGCTACTCAGGTGTCCCCTGCCTATTAACACCCCGTATCTGCCTTTGCTACTCAGGTGTTATCTACCTACCTAGATCCAATATCTACCTTAGCTACTCAGGTGTTATCTACCTACCTAGATCCAATATCTACCTTAGCTACTCAGGTGTTATCTACCTACCTAGATCCAATATCTACCTTAGCTACTCAGGTGTTATCTACCTACCTAGATCCAATATCTACCTTAGCTACTCAGGTGTCCCCTACCTACCTAGATCCAATATCTACCTTAGCTACTCAGGTGTCCCTGCGTATGCCTACCTAGATCCAATATCTACCTTAGCTACTCAAGTGTTATCTACCTACCTAGATCCAATATCTGCCTTTGCTACTCAGGTGTCCCTGCGTGTGCCTACCTAGATCCAATAACAAGACAAAAGTAAATTTTGATATTTGACCCCAAAGACTGCAGTGACGTTGTTAAGATGGAAACTGTTAATGTCATGAACGCAACAGTTATGGACCAGTATCACGTTTTTAAACGTAGGCAAGATGGCGTCACGGCAACCAGGAGGACCAGTAATCAGTTGCATGGCAACGGCGTGTGGAATGGGGATCGGACACAAGTTCTTAATGCCTTTGTTCGCTCAATCGGTCTCCTTGTACTTGCAGATCTGGTCCCCTGTGGGTTGGGGGTAAGAACTGACCCATGTGGTCTCCCTGTGGGTTGGGGGTAAGAACTGACCCATGTGCTCTCCCTGTGGGTTGGGGGTAAGAACTGACCCATGTGGTCTCCCTGTGGGTTGGGGGTAAGAACTGACCCATGTGGTCTCCCTGTGGGTTGGGGGAAAGAACTGACCCATGTGGTCTCCCTGTGGGTTGGGGGTAAGAACTGACCCATGTGCTCTCCCTACACGTTTCGTAAGAGACCAATACTTAGGGAAATCGTGACTTGACTTGACTCGTGATTAATGGTCTTGAATAGTCTACAAAGGATGATAGGCCGTAGAGTTCCATCCATCCATCTTGAAGTTCAGGTCTTCTGATCGCAAGCTTTGGTCGCACAGTAGCTTCGCGGCTCCAAGGTATGAAGTTCAGTCCTGTTGCTAGAATGCACAAATTTCATCCACCACTAAACAAACCAACCCAAACTCGATTTAAAATGTTTGGAGATGCAAGCATTTTGTAAAATTTGCAGTCTCTCCTGATTAATCATAGAAATGTATGCCCATATGAACACAGTTTCGTGCTGGCGGCAATTTTGACAAAATGGCATCTGAAGTGCGTACACATTATAACGTATTTTTCTGACAAAGTATTCGGAGACACAGAAATATGGTTTTCCTGGCAATGACAACTGCAGCAATCTCTACTCGCCCTATTGCCGCAGGATGGAGCCACTAAACTCTTCGAGAGTAAAGGCTGCTTGTACTTGTACTGCAGAAGAACTTCGCCCCCATCACGATGCGACAAAGAGCCGCGTCACCATCGAGTGGCCATGGTCTCTGGGCAAAGAACACTACGCCGCTGTTGTGCGTTTCTCCCGTCATGACGACAACATGTGCAGTGGGGATTCCTGCAAGATTTGCAGACAGTTTGGTGCATCTGAATTATGCCACTTTTCTCAAAGCATTCTCTAAACATGTCTCTTCAGCCAAGTCACATCCAACCCCTACCCTACATTTCATCGATAAGCCCCCCCCCCCCCCCCCCCCCCCTTCCGACCCCCCACCGTCCCCAGCACCCCCCTTCCATTCCCAACCTTCCCCGCGAAAACACATTTGTCTTTCTCTATCTCTGTTTCCATCTTCATCTGTCTGCCTCATTCTTTCTGTCTGCCTCATTCTTTCTGTCTGTCTGTCTGTCTGTCTGTCTGTCTGTCTGTCTGTCTGTCTGTCTGTCTGTCTGTCTGTCTGTCTGTCTGTCTGTCTGTCTGTCTGTCTGTCTGTCTGTCTGTCTGTCTGTCTGTCTGTCTGTCTGTCTGTCTGTCTGTCTGTCTGTCTGTCTGTCTGTCTGTCTGTCTGTCTGTCTGTCTGTCTGTCTGTCTGTCTGTCTGTCTGTCTGTCTGTCTGTCGGTCTGTCTGTCTGTCTGTCTGTCTGTCTGTCTGTCTGTCTGTCTGTCTGTCTGTCTGTCTGTCTGTCTGTCTGTCTGTCTGTCTGTCTGTCTGTCTGTCTGTCTGTCTGTCTGTCTGTCTGTCTGTCTGTCTGTCTGTCTGTCTGTCTCTCTGTCTCTCTGTCTCTCTGTCTCTCTCTCTCTCTCTCTCTCTCTCTCTCTCTCTCTCTCTCTCTCTCCTCTCTCTCTCTCTCTCTCTCTCTCTTTCTCCTCTCTCTTTCTCTCTCTCTCTCTCTCTCTCTCTCTCTCTCTCTCTCTCTCTCTCTCTCTCTCTCTCTCTCTCTCTCTCTCTCTCTCTCTCTCTCTCTCTCTCTCTCTCTCTCTCTCTCTCTCTCTCTCTCTCTCTCTCTCTCTCTCTCTCTCGCTCTCTCTCTCTCTCTCTCTCTCTCTCTCTCCATTCTTGCCCCCTTTCCACACAACCACTGAGCCATCGTCCCCTTCCCCTCTCATCACAGTAGTAAATGAACACCGCTCGCTAAAATGCGTTTCCCCTCTTTTACTATGCCATTCCGCTCCCGTCCCCCCCCCCCCCCCTCCTCCTGGTCCATGTCCCCACCCTCCTCCCCCTTCCTCATGTGCTGCCTGGTATCAAGAGCTCCCAAGGGCGGTGTGGGGGGAGGGTTTGTGACGTGGCGGCTGATAAGGGGCGGGCTGGGCGTCTCTGTGACATCATAACAGATCGGAGGTCTTCCCACAGG